>APFE030050361.1:0-26286 GCA_000404065.3 Pinus taeda
GCTTGGCTAGGCTAGTCTAGACTATGTTAGGTAGGCTATGCTAGGTGAGGCCAAGCTAAACTAGGTTAGGCTAGGGTAGACTAAGCTAGGGTAAGCTAGGGTTGGCTAACCTATAGTTAGGTAGGGTAGGCTACGGTAGGCTAGAGTAGGCTAAGGAAGGCTATGTCAAGATAGCCTAGAGTAGGCAAGGCTAGGTTTAAGTAGACGAGGTTAGGGTATAGAGTAGGCTAGAGAAGAGTAGGCTAGGGTAGAGTAAGTTAGGCTAAGGTAGAGTAAGTTAGGCTAGGCTAGACTAGGCGCAACTAAAGTAGGCTAGAGTAGGGTAGGATAGGGTAGGCTAGGTAGGCTAGTAGGCTAGGCTAGGCAAACCTAGAGTAGGCTAGACAAGAGTAGGTTAGGCTAGAGTAGGCTAGGGTAGAGTAAGTTAGACTAGGCTAGGCTAGGCTAAGCTAAAGTAGGCTAGTCTAGGCTAGGCTAGGGTAGTCTAGGCTAAGCTAAAGTAGGCTAGTCTAGGCTAGGCTAAGCTAAAGTAGGCCAGGCTATGCAAGGCTAAGGTAGGGTAGGTTACGTTACGCTACTCACTAGGGTAGGTTATGCTAGAGTAGGATAAGCTAGAGTAGGTTTGGCTTGGCTTGGCTAGGCTAGCCAATGCTAGGGTAGGTTATGCTAGGGTACGATAAGATAGGTTATGCTAGAGCAGGCTTGGCTAGGCTAGTCTAGACTATGTTAGGTAGGCTATGCTAGGTGAGGCCAAGCTAAACTAGGTTAGGCTAGGGTAGACTAAGCTAGGGTAAGCTGGGGTAGGCTAGAGTTGGCTAACCTATGGTTAGGTAGGGTAGGGTACGGTAGGCTAGAGTAGGCTAAGGAAGGCTATGTCAAGATAGCCTAGAGTAGGCAAGGCTAGGTTTAAGTAGACGAGGTTAGGGTAAACTAGGGTAGGTTATGGTAGGGTAAACTAGAGTAGGCTTGCATAACCTAGGTTAGGCTACGCTAGCTTGGTAGGTTAGAATAGGCTAGGCTAGAGTGGGTTGGGCTTGGGTAGGGTAAGCTAGAGTAGGCTAGGCTAGTCTAGGTTAGGTTAGGTTAGACTGAGCTAGGCTAGGGTACAATAGGGTAGGCTAGGGTAGGCTAGAGTAAGCTAAGCTAGAGTAGGCCAGGCTAGGCTACGCTAAGGTAGGCTAGGCTAGGGTAGGCTAGAGAAGGCTAGGGTAGGCTAGAGTAGGCTAGGCTAGGCAAGAGTACGTTAGGCTAGGCTAGAGTAGAGTAGGGTAGGGTAGGGTAGGCTAGACTAAGCTAGCATAGGCAAGAGTACGATAAGGTAGGCTAGGGTAGGCTAGAGTAGGCTAAGATAGAATAGACTAGGATAGATTAGGCTAAGGTAGGGTAGGCTAGGGTACGTTATAGTAGTCTAGGTCGGGCTAGAGTAGGTTAGGCTTAGGCTACATTAGGTTAGGCTAGGATAGAGTATGCTAGGAAAGAGTAGGTTAGGTTAAAGTAGGCTAGGGTAGGCTAAGGTAGGCTAGCCTAGGGTGAGATGAAGTATGCTAGACTAGAGTAGGTTAGGCCAGAGTAGGCTAGGCTAGGCTAGAGTAGGCTAGGATGGGGTAGGCTATTAGGCTAGGCTAGGTGAACCTAGAGTAGGCTAGACAAGAGTAGGTTAGGCTAGAACAGGCTAGGGTAAATTAAGTTAGGTTAGGCTAGGCTAGGCTAAGAAAACGTAGCCTAGTGTAGGCTAGGTAGGCTATTAGGGTAGGCTAGGCAAACCTAGAGTAGGCTAGACAAGAGTAGGTTAGGCTAGAATAGGCTATGGTAAATTAAGTTAGGTTAGGCTAGGCTAGGCTAAGAAAATGTAGCCTAGAGTAGGCTAAGATAGGGTAGTCTAGGTGGGCTATTAGGCTAGGCTAGGTGAACCTAGAGTACGTTAGACAAGAGTAGGTTAGGCTAGAGTAGGCTAGGGTAGAGTAAGTTAGTCTAGGCAAAGTTAAAGTAGGCTAGTCTAGGCTAGGGTAAAGTTCGCTAGGCTAGTGTAGAGTACGTTACATTAGGCTAGGCTACAATACACTAGGGTAGGTTATGCTAGAGTAGGATAAGCTAGGTTATGCTAGGGTAGGTTTAGTTTGGCTAGGCTAGGCTAGACTACGTTAGGGTAGGATATGCTAGAGTAGGATAAGCTAGGCTATGCTAGAGTAGGCTTGCTAGGCTAGGCTAAACTATGTTAGGTAGGCTATGCTAGGTGAGGCCAAGCTAAACTAGGTTAGGCTAGGCTAGGAGTAGGCTAAGCTAGGGTAGGCTAGGCTGGACTATGTTAGGTAGGCTATGGAAGGTGAGGCCAAGCTAAAATAGGTTAGGCTAGGCTAGAGTAGGCTAAGCTAGGGTAGGCTAGGGTATAGCTAACCTATGGTTGGGTAGGCTAGGCTAGGCTGCAGTAGGCTAAGGAAGGGTATGTTAGGGTAACCTAGGGTAGGCTAATTTAGGTTTAAGTAGACTAGGTTAGGGTAGGCTAGGGTAGCCTGTAGTAGGGTAAACTAGAGTAGGCTAGTATAAGATAGGTTAGGCTAGGCTAGGCTAGGTTGGTAGGTTAGAGTAGGCTAGGCTAGGCTAGGTTATGGTAGTCTAGGGTAGCCTAGAGTAGGCTAGAGTTGGCTAACCTATGGTTGGGTAGGCTAGGCTAGGCTGGAGTAGGCTAAGGAAGGTGATGTTAAGGTAACCTAGGGTATGCTAGGTTAGGTTTAAGTAGACTAGGTTAGGGTAGGCTAGGGTAGCCTGTAGTAGGGTAAACTAGAGTAGGCTAGTATAAGATAGGTCAGGTTGGGCTAGGTTGGTAGGTTAGAGTAGGTTAGGCTAGGCTAGGTTAGGGTAGTCTAAGGTAGCCTAGAGTAGGCTTGGCTAGGCTAGGCTAGAGTATGTTAATTAGGCTATGCTAGGTGATGCCAAGCTAAACTAGGTTAGGCTAGGCTAGGCTAGAATAGAGTAAGCTAAGCTAGGGTAGGCTAGGATAGGCTAGAGTTGGCTAACCTATGGTTGGGTAGGGTAGGGTAGGGTAGGATAGAGTAGGCTAAGGAATGCTATGTGAAGGTAGCCTAGAGTAGGCTATGTTAGGTTTAAGTAGATTAGGTTAGGTTAGGGTAGGGTAGCCTACAATAGGGTAAACTTGAGTAGTCTAGTATAAGGTAGGTTAGGCTAGGCTAGGTTGGTAGGTTAGAGTAGGCTAGGGTAGGCCAGGTTAGGGTAGGCTAGGGTAGGCTAGAGTAGGGTAGATTAGAGTAGGCTAGGCTAAGCTAGGTTGGTAGGCTAGAATAGGCAAGGCCAGGCTTAAGTAGACTAGGTTAGGGTAGGCTAGAGTAGCCTAGAGTAGGCTAGTATAATCTAGGCTGGGATAGGCTAGGCTAAGCTAAAGTAGGCCAATCTAGGCTAGGCTAAAGTTCGCTAGGCTAGGGTACAGTAGGTTACGTTAGGTTAGGCTACAATATGCTAGGGTAGGTTATGCTAGAGTAGGATAAGATAGGCTATGCTAGAGTAGGATATGATAGGCTATGCTAGAGTAGGTTTGGCTAGGCTAGGATAGGCTACATTAGGGTAGGTTATGCTAGGGTAGCATAAGTTAGGCTATGGTAGAGTAGGTTTGGCTAGACTATGTTAGGTAGGCTATGCTAGGTGAGGTCAGGCTAAACTAGGCTAGGCTAAGATAAGGAAGGCTAAGCTAGGGTAGGCTAGGGTAGGCTAGAGTTGGCTAACCTATGGTAGGGTAGGGTAGGCTAGAGTTGGCTAACCTATGGTAGGGTAGCGTAGGCTAGGCCAGGCTAGAGTAGGCTAAGGAAGTCTATGTCAGGGTAGCCTAGAGTAGGCTAGGTTTAAGTAGACTAGGTTAGGGTAGCCTAGAGTAGGGTAGACTAGAGTAGGCTAGGCTAAGCTAGGTTGGTAGGCTAGAGTAGGGAAGGCTAGGCTTAAGTAGACTAGGTTAGCGTAGGCTAGGGTAGCCCAAAGTAGGGTAGACTAGGGTAGGCTAGTATAAGCTAAGCTAGGCTAGGTTAGGTTAGGGTAGTCTAGGGTAGGCTAGAGTAGTGTAGGCTAAAGTAGGCTATGCTAGAGTAAGTTAGGCCAGGTTGGGATAAAGTGGGGTATGTTGGGTTAGAGTAGGCTAGGCTATGCTAGATTACGCTAAGCTAGGCTAGCTATGCCAAATCACGATAGGCTAAGCTAGGTTAGGCTATGGTAAGCTAGGCTATGTTAGGCTAGGCTCTTGTAAGCTAGACTAGGGTAGAGTAGGTTGGGCTAGGTTAGGCTAGGATTGGCTAGACTAGAGCAAGCTAGGCTATTGTATAGTAGATTAGGGTAGAATAGGCAACAAAAGCCTATGCTAGATTAGACTAGGCAAGAGTAGGCTAGGCTAGAATAGGGCAGGCCAGATGGCTCAACTAGGTTAGGCTAGAGTAAGCTAGGCTAGAGTAGGATAGGCTAGGCCAGGCTAGAGTATGCAAGGCTAAATTAGGGTAGGCTAGATAGGTTAGGGTAGGCTTGGGTACGCTAGATTAGGATATGCTAGAGTAGTTTATGCTAGGTGAGGCTAGGCTAGGCGGTTATGGTAAGCTAGGCTAGGGTAGTGTAGGCTAGGCTAGGCTATGGTAAGCTAGGCTAGGGTAGTGTAGGCTAGGCTAGGTTAGGCTCTCGTAAGATAGACTAGGGTAGAGTATGTTGGGCTAGGTTAGGGTGGGCTAGGCTAGATTAGGGTAGAATAGGAAATGATAGGCTATGCTAGATTAGACTAGGCAAGAGTAGGTTAGGCTAGAGTAGACTAGGCTAGAATAGGTTAGGTCAGGTTAGGCTCAGCTAGGTTAGGCTAGAGTAAGCTAGGCCAGAGTAGGCTAGGCTAGGCTAGGCTAGGTAGGTTAGGGGAGGCTTGGGTAGGCTAGATTAGGCTACGCTAGAGTAGGTTATGCTAGGCGAGGCCAGGCTAAGCTATGTCAGGCTAGGCTATGCTAGGCTAGGCTAGGATAGAGTTGGCTAGGCTAGGCTAAAGTAGAGTAGGTTATGATAGGTTGTGCTAGGGTAGGATGGAGTAGGCCATGCTTAGGGTAGAGTAAGCTAGGCTAGTCTAGGCTAGAGTAGTCCAAAATAAGCTAGGTTAGAGTAGGTTATGTCATGATAGGTTAGAGTGTAGGCTAAGCTATGATAAGCTAAAGTAGGTTAGGATAGGGTCGTTTAGGCTAGAGTAGGGTAGGCTAGGATGTATTTGGCTAGGCTAGAGTAAGCTAGGCTAGGTTAGGCTAGAGTAGGCTAGGATATAGTAGGTTATGCTAGGCTGAGCTAGCTAGAGTAGGCTAGGCTAGGTTATTCTAAGCTAGGGTAGGTTGGGCTAGAGTAGGCTAAGGTAAGCTAGGCTACATTAGGTTAAAGTAAGTTAGGCTAGGCTAGAATAGGCTAGGATATATAATATGGTTAGAAAGAGTAAGGAAGGCAAGGCTAAGTTAGGTTGGATTAGATAAGTTAGTCTAGAGTAGAATAGACTACACTAGTCTTAGAGTAGGATATGCTAGGCTAGAGTAGCTTAGAGTGGGGTAGGCTACGATAAACTGTATTATGCTTGTCTAGGCTTGGATAACATAGGATTAGAGTAAGATAGGGTAGCCTAATCTAGGATAAGCTAGGGTAAGTTGGAATAGGATAACTTAGAGTAGGTTAGAGAAGGCTAAAGGACACTAGGCTACAATAGGTTAGAATACGAAAAGTTAGGCCTTGGAAGGCTAGTATAGAGTAGGTTAAACTAGGGTAGACTAAGCTAGAATAAGCTAGAATATGGTAAGCAAGAGTAGGCTAGAGCAAGCTAGACTAGAGTAGGGTATGATAAGAGAGGATAGAGTAGGTTAAGATAACATAGGCTAGGATAGAGAGGTACATACTAGAGTAGGATAGGTCAGGTAGGTTAGGTTAAGATTTGATAGGTGATCCAAGAGGATCCTAATTAAAAGGCATAAAATTCAAAGTTCTGAAAAGCCAATGGAAATATTGCCTCATTGAAGAGCTTGATAAGGTAATATCAATACAACTTGAATTGTGTTGAATGGAGTTTACATGTGAAATATAGGATTTTGAGCAATGGGAAAAAAGTTAAAGTCAAAGGGTGATGTGGCACATTCTAGAATTGACACTTGACATAGTGTGGAGATGACACATCAACAATTGATGAGGAAAGTTCAACTGGCAATGCATGGAAACCTAGTTGGAAGATTAGGTGCTCCAATGGGGGGCTTTCCCACGGCACCTTAGAACACCAAAAGCCTTAATTTGGTCAAATAGTTGGCATTAATGGGGCTTAAACCCACAACTTATGGAACAACAATTCAACGAATTATCCATTGAGCCATGACTGGAAGGTGTGATATCTAGACAATAAAGAATATGTATATGTTTTGAATGTCATGTATGATGAAAAAGGGGTGGGTGGAGCCTGCCAACCTTGGCATCTCTTCTAAACTAAAGTCTGATAAATATTCACTAGCGAAGGCTGACAACTCCGCCACATACATTACTACATAGCCGCATGATTGGATGATGATGTGGGTGGTGAAACCTATTGGTTTTATATTTGTGCTATAGAATGGTTCGTTATATATTAATATTGAATTCTTGACAGAATATATGAACTAGGTTGGTGTTAATATATATGTGTGGACAACCATATGAGTAGCCATTAGAAGAAATATGCACACAAAACAAACAGATGTGTTACATTGTTTATTATTGCAAAGGGTTCAATTGAATATGTATAACATTTTGTAGTCATTACAAAAAATGTGCACACAAACCAAACAATTGTGTTACATTATTTATTATTGGGAATGGTTCAAATGAATATGTATAACATTTTGTTTGTAATTGGATGGAAATCTAACAATATGCACATGCATGGAATATTATTATTATGGGATATTGTTTGATGTAACGTTCGGATATAACATTATTATTATAATACACCGATGGGATTAAACCATACACCATATACATTACATGGTTACAACAACAATTTAAATATATGCCATTTTTTAATAAGAAAGGGGCACAATTTCTGCGAGCTCAACCCTGGGGATGCGAAGCCCCAACATAATATAAACACAAAAGATTTGAAATTAAGTGATATTGTTGAGGATATAATGTTTCGATGTGCCAAGAGCGTTTAAGACTTATATTTGGTCTGTGTATTTTTGTATGTAAGTGGTTTTTGGAGCTTGATTTTATAGCAGCCAATGAAGGTTTTTGGTGGCATTTTAGAGACAACTCCTTGGTAGCAAAAAAGGTCAGTTTAGTAGCAAATGATCAATTTTGTAGCAATATTTTGGAGGAATTTTTTCTTATTGTAATTTCATTTTTGGCGAGAATAATAAAGAGGCCACTCTCTTGGAGACATTTCGAGGAGATGTAGTCCACACCAAATGAATTGATGAGCCTCATCATTGGGTAACTATATGGACCTTAATACACCTCCTATCTTATTCAAAACAACTCTTCTTATAACTTCTTACATATTTTGATTGTATTTTGCTTTATGAGATGAGTCAAGGTGCGATATTATGCCTAGTGGACTAATGTGCATTGATTGCAGGTTTTTGAGAGAAAATCATGGAAATTTTAGCTAATTAAGGGTTGAAAATTGAATGAGACAAGGAGGAGATGTTGTAGGAGGTAGATACTCCTCATTTACTCCTCACTCATTCGAATATTCCTCCATCAATCACACTCGCTCAGAGTTGCAAGCAACCAAGTCATGGAGATCAAAATGCAGTCGGGCAAGTGGCAGTTAAAGAGCTAGTTTATCTCGAGTTTGGGATTTGAGCCTCCCTAGATTTAAGGAATTCGTTGGAGAATTCAATTGTATAAATAAGGAGGCCTAAAGCCTCATTAGGACTCAAATTTTTGTTGTAAAAACACTAGTCATTTTTGAGTTCACGACTTGTGGAAGACATTGTGATGTAATTTTTTATTTTGATATTGAGAATGAGCATTTCCTTGATTCAACACTGAGTTGACTCACAGGGCTAAAGCTCTTGGGTTAGGGCCAAACCCAAGCAATATAGACTCCTCTTCTTGTATTTGTATGTTTAGATTGATTTCATAGATTAATGGTTGAATTGTCTTCAGTATTATTTCATTGCAAGTAGTTGTGGATTTAATTAAGTTTGTTTCCATTTGTGCTTTACTTCAGCAGTAGCTTAGAAGAGATAAAAGAACATCAAAAAGATGTCAGCGGGTGGATTTTTCCTCACTCCTCCCTTCAGGGATCATGGTTTGAGGAAAAATCTCCTATGCAACCCCAAAAAGACAAAACTCTGATTTCTCATGGAATTTAGGGTTTTCTATTACTTAGGCCAGCATTTGATCAGTTTGCAAGAATAGGATTTAGTTATCATTTCTTCTATCTTCAGTCTTACATTATATCTCATCAATGTTTCATATTATTCTGCAAGTTTTTCCCATACGTGAAATAGGCAACTAGTTCATGAAATTTTGTTTTCCTTAGTTAATAGAAATCCTTCTTGTTTACATGATTTTTGTATAAATGTCAATGGTTGATTCAGTGCAGGAGTTTCAGAAGTACCAAGAGATTTCATGCTCAACAACCTCATTCCAACTTCATCCATCCATGGTCATCACTTTCTTCCACTAAAACCCTCAACAATTTCATCATTTCACAAAAGTACTTCTCCAAGCTTGTTGAGCAAATCCAGCCTCTCCCAACTATGGTTTTGAGCTCTGTAGGAGTCCTAGACACTCCCTTGCCTCATTTCATCCACCATTCATCTTCCCTAAGCCTTCCATCACCTTCAAAATCCTTCCTTTTGCTCTCAGTTGTATCCTGTAGGAGTACAGGGGATCCTGTAGGAATTTAGGACATCATGTAAAACGCATTAGGACATCTTGTACGCTGACCTGTAGTGGCATGTTTTGAGGCCGAATTATGGAAAAAGGCCCTAGGAAGATATAAAAGGACCCCTACTCTTATCCCAAGCCTTTTGACCATTCACCATCATCCCTAAGCCCCCTGCCACATCACCAAAAGAAGTTAGCTTTCACACTTTCACATAAAAAAAATAAAAAGAAAAGCAGATTTATTTTGTTCATTTACATACACAACAATAGAATGTTTGATGTTTTAATTTGCATGCCTAGTACAGTAGGATTGTATACATGTTAACTTAGCATTCTTTTGAAGCAAAACCTCTTAGCAGTTCATTAGAAGAATGGTGTGTTTTAGCATTGGATTTCAGTTTTTTCCCTTACTCCAGTAGGCAAGATTTTTCTTAGTGTAGATTTCTCTTTCCCTCATTTGTAATCAAGCTTCTTCTGAATCAATAGAAGTTTGATTTGGAAAGCCTTAGTGGTCTATTGCCAACTTAGCAGTGACAAAGAGAAGACCCATCACATTTACTTGTGTATACAACACTGTCAACTCCAAGTTTGTACGAACCCCGGGTTGATAAAGTAAAGTTGTTAGCCCCAGGAGTTGCAACATTCTTGCTGTAATACTGGCGCTCATCACTTTTTGGCGCCGTTGTGGGGGAGGTGTCTGAGTAATATGTGATTTTTGTTTTCTTTCTTTCATTCCTTATCTCTGACATTATGATATTAGTTTCATTTCTGCAAAAGTAATTTAGTTTTCTTTCTTTTCCATTTTGCATTAGTTGTTTTCATTTCCATTCTGCAAGTGAGATTTCATTCCTGGTGAGATAACTATCGATCCTTGTGTACCAAGCATGGGGTGTTTGTTTGAGACCATACAATGCTCGCTTGAGTCTATGCGCATGAGAATCCCGTTAAAATGTCCCAAAACTTTCTAGTTGCTCGATGTACACCTCCTCCTCAATAACCCCATTGAGAAATGTTGTTTTTACATCCATATGGTGGATCCGCCACCCCATCTACATAGCCAGAGGAAGAATTAATCTGATGGACGAGTACCTTGCTACAAGAGAAAAGCTATCCTCAGTCAATTCTTAAATTGATAAGTTTTTGTCTTAATTGTTAATTGTCTTAAGTAGCCATTGTCTTAAATATAAAATTTTGTCTTAAATATAAATTTTTGTCTTAAAATATTTTTGTCTCAAATTATTTTTGTCTTAAATTTTATATTTAACATAATTCAATTGATATTAAATTTTAATGTAAAATAACTAGAATAAAAAGTGACTTTTTAAGACAAAAGATTTCTTTTGTCTTAAAAAAATGTCTAAAAAGTGCCCTTAGTGTAGTAGTGATATATTTACACCTAGATTCCACAACTGTAGATACGTGAAAAGTAAAATATCGAATAGTACTAGCTTTGAGTTGAATAACAAGTCACTATTCTTTTAGGGCTAAGTAACAACCTTACAAATTTTACGAATGGTAAGCATAATCAAGTATAATTATTTTCTGTAAAGAACTAGCATACATGTATATAACAATATATACATGAATTTACCAATACCCAAAAATGTATAAACAAAAGATTTAATTAAAACTAAAGGCTCGATAGGGACTGGATATTTATTAAAATATGATATATAATTGCTTCAATAAAAATGGAAATTCCCAATATGTGCACAAAAAGAACACTCATAGTCATAAAGGTGGAAATAAAAAATACATTGATAATTACACTTTAGCTTTAACATTGACAAAGTGAAATTTAGGGGTTCATAACCCTCACCCCTCTGAGTACTTTGAAAGAATGATAACACTGATATTATCAAAATATGCATATCTATAATGATAATACAATCCTCACAGATATACATTTTGAGAAAAAGGCTCTTGATTGTGAAAAGAACCAAGTTATTGTTATTAAAAGAAAAGCAAGTTATGACTAGGGTATGCCAACTACCAATAGTAACTCAATATACTCAACCAACAGTTAATAATTGACAATAGTCATTTAGGGAAATGAAGCACCACATTCCTATTTCATACAAAAATGTTATGATAATTTGATATTGATACAAAACTAGTGGTAAGAGTGAGACTAGCTCCATGTCTCTTATAGACAGACAACATGAAATCCTCCCATGAATAGCTATTCAAATATATGTGTGTGTTCGTTTGTGTAATGGGAATTAATAAAGAAATTCATGATTGAGGGTTTATTATATAAGACAAAAAAGAATAGAGGGTTTCATTCTTATGTGTAGAGTTTTTCATTCTACCTAGGGAAAAGAAAGAAGAGAAGGTGTCGTTGGTAGTACTGGTTGCCACACTCACCACAAATTTTGTGAGAATACATAATAAATAGAAAAAACACAGAAAAAAACGAACTCACAGTTAGTATCTTGCCAATATTGTGAAGTAAAAACCTTGATATAATAAAAAACAAGTTATGACTAGAGCATAGGGTTGAGTAAAGAGGAAATACTTTGGAAAATAACAATTTATAAAAACCATGGGCATTAATTTGTGAGAGAAACCTCAAGAAAAGTAACAAGCCACTATGCTTTGAATGAAATCCTTCGTCACAGACCTCGAATCACCTTACAATTAAACTATTGGCATAAACATTAGAGGGGAATATCCCAGTAATGTGAAAATTAAAAGACAAGAAATTTTTTAAGAGAAACGAAGAATGTGCAGGATAGAAAAACGAAGAAATTTAACGAAATTTGTTCCAAAATTCGATAACTTAAAATGCATTCAAAATATAGTAGGCCACACCATCAACTCCTAATACTATTATTCCATGGTCAGAATATAAAATGTGTTCAAAATTTACAAGAAGAGGAATAATAGTGTTCGCAACATAGTAAAGAAATTGATAGAGCGATCTACCAATTATGTCGGTGGGGTTGGGGAAGGGTCATTACCCTAATCAACACCATCCAAAATTTTTATTGAACCTCAATTTCTCATAATGTCAATCATTATAATTACTACTGAAATGTAAAAGATCTCAATGGCACATCTACTATTTGCATGAGTTTCGTATTGACATGGATGCCAACTTGGGTCCAGGTGTAATGCATGCCAATATCCTTCTTGTGTGTGTGCACATATATATCTATCTCTCTCTATATATATAGAATATGTGATGCACGTGGAAGAAAATGCAACATTGAAAAACTACAAAGCATAGTGTATAACATATCTATATTAAACATATATATGTTAACATACCCCACCATAAGCATGGCTATGTTACATATCGATTAATGAGTGTTATATATTTTATAATCTTTGTTACTCTTTTTTTTAGTGAAATCCTCCATCACGGTCTTCAAATATCCTTACAATTAAACTATTGGCATAAACATTAGAGGGGAAATATCCCAGTAAAGTCAAAATGAGAAGAGAGGAAAAATTTCAAGAGAAACATAGAATGTGTGGGACTGAAAAAGGAAGCAATTTAACTAAATTTGTTCCAAAATTTGATAAATTATAATGAACCAAAGATACAATAGGCCACACCATAAACTCTTAAGACTATTATGCCATGGTCACAATATAAAATTTGTTCAAAATTTGCAAGAACAAGGACAATAGAGTTTGCAAGATAGTAAAAAAAAGCATAGAGTGATCTCTCGAGAAGCTTCATGAAAAATGATATTGTGTTGGTGGATTTGGGGAATGGTTGTTACCTAAATCCCCTCCATCCAAAAAAATGATTGAACCCCAATCATTCATAATTTCAGCCACTATAATTACTATTGGAATATTAAAGATCCCAATGGCACATCTACCATGTGCATGAGTGTTGTATTGATATGGATATTGATATTGATATGTTAGCATACTCCGCCATGAGCATGGTTATGTTACATATCGATCAATGAGTGCTATATATTTAATACCCTTTATTTTGAGTGAAATCCTCCATCACAGTCCTCAAATCACCTTAAAAATAAACTGTTGGCATCAACATTAGAGGGGAAATACCCTAGTAAAGTGAAAATGAATAGAGGAAAAAATTTAAGAGAAACGTAGAATGTGTGGGATAGAAAACAAAGCAATTTAACTGAATTTGTTCCAAAATTTGATAGCTTAAAATGCACCAAAGATACAGTAGGACACATCATCAACTCCTAAGACTATTATCCCATGGCCAAAATCTAAAACTTGTTCTAAATTTAACACAACAAGAATAATAGGGTTTGCAAGATAGTAAAGAAAATCGTAGAGAGATATTTCGAGAAGCTTCATGCAAAATGAGATTGTCTCGGTGGGGTTGGGGTAGGGTCATTATTGTAACCTCCACCATCCGAAAAATTGATTGAACCCCAATCGTTCATAATGTCAGTCACTATAATTACTATTGAAATATAAAATATCCCAAGGGCACATCCACCATTTGCATGAGTTTCGTATTTATATGTATGCCAACTCAAATACGGGTGTAATGCATACCAATATCCTTTTTGTGTGTGTGTGTGTGTGGATATATATATATATATATATATATGGAATATGTGATGCACAGATCTCCATATCCAAGAACATGCAACATTGAAAAAATACAAATCATAGTATATATCATATCTATATTAAAAATATATATGTTAACATACCCCGCCATGAGCATGGCTAAGTTACCAATACTACATAAAGGGGGGTTTTAAAGTAGGATAGGCTAAGCTAGAGTGGGCTAGGATATAATAATGGACTAGGCTACACAAGGAAAGAGTAGAGTAATTTAAACAAGGATAGAATAGGCTAGGCCACGCTAGACTAGACTAGGCTACGCTAAGGTAGGATAGAGTAGGCTAGGCTAAGCTAGGCTAGAGTATGCTAGGTTAGGCATGAGAAAGCTAGAGTAGGTTAGGTTATAGTATGCTAGGCTTAGTTAGGTTAGAGTAGGATAGACTACGAAACACTAGGGTAAGTTGGGATACAATAGTTTACGCTAGAGAAAGGTAGGCCATGTCAGGATAGAGTAGGCTAGACTAGGCCATAGAAGGCTATGCTAGGTTAGGAGAGCCTAGTCTAGAATAAGCTAGGCTAGAGTAGGCTAGGTGAGTAGTCTAGGCTACATTAGGCTAGAGTAGAGTAGGTTAGGCTAGGCTAGACTAGTGTAGGCTCGAGTAGAGTAGTCTAGGCTAGAGTAGGCTAGACTAGTTAAGGGTAGGCTAGGCTAGGCTAAAGTAGACTACACTAGGTTAGGCTATGTTAAGCTAAGGTAGGCTAAAGTAGGTTAGTCTAAGCTAACCTATGCTAGGTTAGAGCAGGCCACACTAGGCTACACTAAGTCAGGCTAGAGAATGCTAGGCTAGGCCATGTTAAGCCATGAGAGGTAGAGTAGGCTAGGCTAGACTAGGCTAATATAAGTTAGAGTGGACTAGGCAAGGCTATACTAGGATAGAGTATGCTAAGCTAGGGTTGGCGAGACTGGGTTAAGCTAGGCTAGGCTAGGCAAGAGTAGGCTAGAGTAACCTAGGCTAGAATAGACTAGAGTAGGCTAGGGTAGGGAAGAGTAGCCACCACAAGAATAGGGAAGAGTAGGCTAGGCTAGTCTTGAGAAGACTAGGCTAGGCTAGATTAGGGTAGGCTAGGCTAGAGTAGGTGAGCCTAGGCTGGAGTAGGCTAGGCTAGGCCACGCTAAGTTTAGTTAGACTAGAGTAAGCTAGGCTAGGCAAGACTGGGCTAGGGTAGTCTAGACTAGGTTAGGCTATAGAATGCTAGACTGAGCTAGGTTAAGTTATAGTAGGCCTACATATCTTAGAGAAGACTACGCTAGGCTAAGGTAGGCTATGTTTGGCTAGAGTAAACTAGACTAGGATAGGCTATGACAGGGTAGGCAAGAGTAGGCTAGGCTTGGCTAGAGTATGATTCAATAGAGTAGGCTAAGCTATCCTAGAGTAGGATACAATAGAGTAGGCTAGGGTAGAGTAGATTATGCTAGAGTAGGCTATGCCAGGCTAGAATACGCTAATCTAGATAAGAGTGGGATATAGCAGACTAGGCTAGGTGAGGATAGAGTAGGCTAGGCTAGGCCAAGGAAGGAATCAATAGGCTAGAATAATGTAGGCTAGGGTACTCTAAGCCAAGTTAGGTTAGAGAAGGCTAGGTTAGGCACACATACAAAGGAATTAAAAATTAAAATCAAACCTGCATGGGCCAGAATTAAATATACTCAGAAGCCCTGTATTTTCTTAAAATGAAACAATTGTGCCAGAAGGCCCCATCACCCATCTCACACTGTTTCACACAAGCATCATAGCACTAGCAGCCTTTTCCTATTCATAAGCACGTGTTAATAATAGAACTTAACGATTCAGGAGAAAGAAACAACTATCCTACGCAAAGCCACATGACATTAAATCACCTGTTCCATCTCATATCTTTGCTTCCGTAGCTTATCTTCCCGCTTCTTCATTCATGGTGCCACTTGAAATAAATCTTACTTGCATATCAAACCAAGTTATCATGCAAAAATATTACAAACAATTCAATTCTTACATGAACATGGAAATTACAAAGACCCTTGTGGCTAATTAACACTAGGCATTCTTCAGGTAAACCAAACTAGGTACCTAATTAATACAGAAGCTTGTTGATTTATAGATGAAAAATGACAATTATAGGTTAAGAATGGCTTATAGGTTTGTATATTTATATATGAATGGCTTAATTGCTTTGTGGATATTTCCCTCTCAGAGGGTTATACCATGTAAAACTTCTTGTGATGACCAAAGACCTATTTCTTTTGTGGTGCTAGTTCCTATGATTACCCAAATATTGATTTCATCATGACATCAAACTTCTTGTGAGGTTAACTACTTTCTCTTCAAAGATCGAGGTAGCTTACAATAACTATAATGTTCTTTCTTCTCCTTGTGAAGTGTTGTTCTCTATTTTTATGATAAGACTTGGTAGTTGTTGAGTACTAGGTGAGTTTATAACCATTATTTCCATTCTAGAATCAAACCTCTTGAGCTCCTATTAATTTCTCTTAAAGATCCAATCCTACTCCCCATTTTCTGCAAAATTAGTGCATTGTGGAATTTTGATTATTCCATTGCATCCAAAGTTGTCCTTTAAGTCAGATATGTCTTTCAATTCATAAAAAAGTGTTTGTTTTCCAAAAATATAAATATTTCCCTCATGGCCATCCATTTAAAATGTGGTATTGGTAATAAAATTTTGATTTTATAAAGATTTATTTTGGTATTATTCTTGTAATTGCATAGTTATTTTTGTTTTCTCAATTCCTTATTTTGGTGTTCCCTAATATTGTTTGGCAAAGCACTGTTGTTTTAGGTCTCTCAGATCTCTGCTATTCACAAACCCCAAGGTCCTCACTAGCTTCCTAACAGTCCTTGACTTTATTTCCTCACCATTTTCTAGCAATATTTTTTTCTTGGTTCCAGGCTCCTCCCACAACATGGTTCTCTTTGTAGTAGTCATGCAACATTTCTCCTTGTGGGTATTGTTTTCTATCAAAATACCCCACCCCCAACCTCCTTTTCAGCCATCCATGCCAATGGAAACATCCTCCTTGGTACCAATTCCCTCCCTATAGACAACAATTTCCTTAGTAATCACCCCCCATTTCAAGTGGTTTTGTCAACCGTTACTTCAATCGCACTGCCCATAGCTGGTAATTCTTAGAGATCACACCCATTCAAGCATTAATATTACCTACAAAGTAAAGATCACTGCTTGTTTTCCAAACCAAACACTTTGACCATACACCCGTACCACATGGAGACAACCTATGGCTAAAGCTAATAGGCACATCAAGCAGCTTGCCAAGTGGAAACATTGTATTGCCAAGCTAATAGGAATGTCAAACACCTTGCAAAGTGGGACCAGCTAAACTTTTCCCTACAAAAAACTAGAAGACGACAAGGGCATGTTGAATAGGATGCAAAGTAACACATCAACATCCTAATAGCATTACTTGCCACATGGTACAAAGATTGCCTTTTATGGCAACAATTACAAGACACCTGCCATGTCATCTACCACATACCATCACGAGAGCAGTGCCACTTTTGCAAGCATGTGATTTGACAAAGACACATCACTCTACCATGAGTCATTGCCATGTGCTACTATGTCATATATGATCTACCACATCAACATTTTGAAGAGCCCCTTTCATTGAAATTTCAAATTTTTACAGTGATTTCAAGCATGCAAAGTCCACTTCAAGTATAATTTTTTGCAGAGGGTGTTTTTTCATTCTCTATGCAGTGGCACAGTTAGTTTTTGGAAATTCCATTGTGTGGTGCATCCTACTACTGAGTTTTCTAAGGTAACCCCTTCTAATCCTCATTTATGGACCTTTTGAAATGCAAGTCTTTAGCCATACAAGCACTTTTTGTAGTATCATTTATTGGAAGTGCATATTTTCATGCACTTTACATTGGTGCAATCAGGTTTTGTATTTATAGCAATTTGATTTCTTTTCTTCGTGATGGATAATATGAATGTAGCTGGCTTAGATAAGGGCTGGACAGAACTAGATCTGGATGAGTCGGAAGCAACATATGAACTATGGTTTACTGATAACAGTTACAACTCATTTTCATTAGCTGGAGATGGGGAAACTTATGTTGGTGAGTCCACATGGGATCCAGAGTTCGCAAAGGATCAAGAGCCTAGTCTAAAAGATCATGAAAAGAAAACATATGAAGGCCAAGAGTTGAAATATTCCTTAGAAGAAGATATGCTGAGAAAGAATATTATGCAACTAATTCAAGGAATAAGTGATGAATTCGGTCTCTTTGCTATCAACACCTTGACTGCATGATAGATAAGTTCATGATTAGACAAGGTGAAGTTTTAGAAGCTGTTGCACAAACATATCTTAGGATTGCACTTCTAGCTATTGTCATGGACATAGAATATCAGTCTATAACTCATGGAGCAAGAGAACATGTAGAAGCAACTTAAGAGACAGAATAAAATGGAGGAAGAATTTTAAGAACAGGAAAACGTAAAGGAGCTTGAGAGCCTAATATTTTTTCTTAAAGGAAGAGAAAAGGAGTCTGCGGAGCTTTCTTCCAAGACTAGGCAAATGATAAATTCACTCTTATAGGTAGAGGCCCAAATAAAAGAGTTTCAGTAGGATCTTGAATGTGCTCAAAAGAGACAACGTCTGAAAGAGTCATCCATCGAGAGACTTGCATCAGCTATTGTGGAGAGAGAGGATAAAAAGGATAATATAGTCAAACTGCATCAAGAACTTAAAGAAATGAAACATAAAGATTTGGTATCTGCTAGGCAAGCGATTTTTTTTCCAAGCAAGAGGAAGCCAAACTAGTTGAAATAAAAATTAAATATTGCATATGAAGAAGCCATCGGACCCTTACTAGCTTAGAGCGAGAAATTTCCACCTTGAAATCCTTATTAGAAGAAGAAAATTCAAGTTTGAAGCATGTGAGTAGTGAGCTGCAAGGTCAACTAAAAGCTCACAATCTTTACAAAGCAAGGTTGTCACTTTATCAAGTGAGTTGACTACAAAAGTACGAGTACAAGCACAACCTAGGTCAGAAATTTCAAATTACGAGGTTGGAAAATGATAGAGATGCAATGTATGATTATCTGAAGGAAAAATGTACATGAAGCATAACAAAAATTAGCCAGTATGGAAGTAACTTAAAACAAAATGAAAGCCATGTGATGCTACTTCGGAGAATATGAAAAGAGAATTAATTTATGCCAATTACTAATAATAATAATTCAAGATTGATGGGAGACTAGAAATACTTGTGATACAAAGGAATTAAAAATTAAAATCAAACCTGCATGGGCCAAAATTAAATATACTCAGAAGCCATGTATTTTCATAAAATGAAACAACTGTGCCAGAAGGCCCCATTACCCATCTCACACTGTTTCACGCAAGCATCATAGCACTAGTAGCCTTCTCCTATTCATAAACATGTGTTAATAATAGAACTTAACGATTCAAGAGAAAGAAACAACTATCCTACGCAAAGCCACATGACATAAAATCACCTGTTCCTTCTCATATCTTTGCTTCCGTAGCTTATCTTCCTGCTTCTTCCTTAATGGGTCCTGACCTAAAATCTTCTTGATGGCCTCAGCGTATAATATAAAACCACATAAGCACTTATTTACATTAAACCTTTTACATAATTTTTCTATGAGAAATACGCCCACTAGAAACTCCCACGATTGTAACCCGACCCACCCACACATAGTGATGCATACTTGAATCTCATTGGCAGCGTGCTCTACTTGCACTTAGTTACATGATTTTTTTTATGTAAATTTTCTGTGAGAAATATGCCCACTAGAAAATCCCATGATTGTAAACCCACCAAGCCATGCATATTTGAATCTCACTTGCAGCCTTCTCTACTTGCATCTTGTGTCCCTGAGCTGCCTTTGCTTTCTTCAATTGTTGTTCCACCTCTCATAACTTTTCTTTTTGTTCTGTACTGTAAGCAAGTACATGTTAGGAGAAAAGCAAGAGATGCCTTTAAAAATGATTTTGAACCCACGTGGTTGCACATCCTCATTATTAATAATGAGATAACAATAAAACAAATTTGCACCAGACTTTCATCTCGCTCACTTTCAATGATAAAATGTACATTATAATACCCCTTACCAGAGAAAAAAATCACACCTTATCATTAATCAGAATAATTGAAAAAATAGGGCATATATGTGTAATCATACATATACCAATTTCATCTAGAAACTTTTAACATATATTAGAATAGATCACAAAATAGTGGACCTAAAAGTGAAAAAATCATGCAGCATCAAAAATACATCAAATAACATCTATTAGACATTTACAAATTTTCTAGGTCAAGCCATTCAATGCTACAAATTACAAATGTGAGATTGCGGAGTCAAGACCCGCCAAGCTGTATTTATCAATATTGTGGACATCTATTTATGTTCCTACCTAGTCAGGTTACCAAAACTACAACCAACTGGTGTACACTGGGTACCATTCTTGAAGAGGGAAAGTGCCCAGTGGGTTTCCCCATGATGTGCATTTCTTTGGCAAAAGAACTTCCCTTGTTAGTAAAAATAATGAGTAGCAAATGTCTGTCTATTTTCTCTATCAGATAACAGAGATATGTTTGAAATACAAAGTAATGAAAATATCACACGAAAATATACTAGTTTCCTAGCCACGAGAAGAAAAAATCCATCAATTTAGGAGAGTTTACAAGAGATGTGAAGCAGCCTAACAAGAAGAACAAAATTTCACAGAGGAAAAGAAGAATGTGAAGACTGACAATTTACACAAAAAGGGTGAAAGAGATCAAAATTACGTTATATAAAGTTAGAAAACAATGTGCAATCATCTCAACACAAGAAAATACAACAGATCTAAAAATAAAACTGATAACCAAAACTTTCTCAACAATTTTTTTGGTAACGAACTAAACAAATTCAAGTGAACATTTTAGAAATTGGGAACTAACTATAAATTGTTTGTTTAATGGCTTATTATCTTTTGCTTACGATGTTAAGAAAATACTGAAACAATTAACAACCCACTAAAATTTGATTTTCTTTAATACAAGTTTTTGCAACACAAAATATAAATATGCCAATAAACATGCTAAGATTAGTTGCACGGAAAAAGACATACTTCTTTGACTGGTTTGAGGGAGTCCTTCTGGAATTTCAATAAGATTTTCTCTTACTTCTGAATCAACATCTTTGCATGACTGCATAGCCCTTTGGCTTGCAATAAGGGGAACTTCCTTCTTATCATCAAAAGTTAAATTTCCAATTTCTTGTTTTCGTTTAATTCTCTTCTTCTTTCCTTCAAGTTCAACATCCACAATTTCTGCATCTTCATTGGCTGATGCAGCTTCTTCTTCATCATATTCCTGATATAAATCTTCTAAATCCCTTTCATATTGACCTTTTCAATATTCTTTTATGAAGTGCTGCATTTCATCTTCCTCATCATCTTCATCATATTCAACATCCACCATCTGCTTCTTAGGCATCCTTAAACTACGTCACTGAGATGTTTCATTTCCGTTCTCATCTTACTCACACTCACCAACTGGACCATGTTTCTTGGTGGTCCTTGATATTTTACTAATGCTTCCTCACCATCATCATCCTCATCATGTTCACCATCCAGTATGTGTTTCTTAGGTATCCTTGTCCTTTTATGAACATGTTCGCCAACTAATAAATTATTAGTCATTTCTGCCTTCTTTCTAGAAGTAATTCCCTTGGCATGATGTGTATCCATCTCTGCAATAGATACATTGGTATAAAACTGAAGGTCCTTCTTAGGTGATTCTTGCATTTCCACCCTTACAAGGAAGTAATCTTCATCATCTGAATTTTCCAGCACATTGGATATGGAGTCAACTCATGTCCTTGAGTGCAGTAGTATGGCATACCTAATATGAAATCTTCCATATAACCATCAACAGATCTTGACCAGCAACATGTATTTAGACAAATTTAAAACGTAAACCACTACCTTCATTAAATTTAATGGTATGAAACATATTCTGCCATGGGTGTCAACACCTTTAGATTATAGAAATATTCTCAATTAGGTAACTCAACGCCATTAGAGGACTAAGCATGGAAAATCCTTGCATGCACATGTTAAATAAAACGGGAAAAATGTTGATGACAACACAATGGGATATACAGGAACTACAAAATAAAATGGTAAAGAAAATATGTTGCCTTCAACTGATGAAAATATAACCATAACAAATCCATATTAAACTTATATTTATCAAGGAGAGGGTCAAATTTCTCGATGTGTACATTTCTTTTATCATTTAATCTGAAGAACTTAATTCATGACATGGAATTAAGTGATTAAAAAAACTACAACTAATGAAATTTAATCCCTCTCAGTGCTTGATAAATTTGGATTTAATATCAACCAACAATGGTTTAATATTTTTTTGGATGCTGTCACATGTCTATGTACATGAAAATATCTCTATCATACTGGCCTGCAAAGCACCTCACTACTCTCACTGCACAAAGGCACATACCAGTATATGATACTTTAGAGCTTGGTAGATGTATGAAAGATTGTTAAGGTAAATTCACCAGCAGAGTTGGATTTTTATATTACCAAGGAACCTATGCATGTACCAGTGACATAAAAGAGAAATTACTCTGAATTGACAATAGTTTTGTTCAACGGGATTGAACAAATGGCATAAATCCTAGGTTATTTGGTGGTAGTTGAGATGGTACTAAACAATAAAAGAATAATTAAAATATGATATAAATTTGTTTGTACATCATATGCCCAACTTATAACTGAAGAATAAGTATTTGACGTCATCTCCCACCATTAGTTTCTTGTGGAGGCTTCCTAGATGCAGATGAGCCTTCCAAACCCTTCTGTTTGGTTCCTCTTGGATTGTCAGATGCAGATGAAGCTTCCAAACCCTTATATTTGGTTCCTCCTAGATTGTTAGTGAAATTTGCATGAATAGTATGAGTAACTCCACCTACCTTAAGCTTCACCTTTGTTAACTGAACCTCTTGAGAAGGCGGATCATCTTGCTGTAGCACTGATTTATCCAAAGACTTCATATCAGCATACCTGTTACGAGAGGCTCTTCCATCAATCGATGTTTTGACTTGTCCCCCATTCTGACCTTTGCTAGTTGATTTTGATAGTGCTACGTGACGACTATCCATAGTCCGCCCTTTTGCCCTCCTACCTCCATGTGTCATTCCACTATGCCTAGAGTCCATTACTCCTTTTAGTTGACTCAGATTGTGGGAATCTGAGGATCTTCTCTCCAGCACTTTGTGCCAATCAGAATTATGCCAGTCCCTCGAAGACCCACATGACTAGGGCCTTGGCAGCCTTCGATGCTTTTCACATTTCCCTGCACATATCGATCCCTATTCCTATCCTGGTCCCTTTCACGATCATGATCCAATATGTCGTGACTACCATTCCCCTCATAAGAATCCTCCCTATCCATCCCACCATCACGAAACCACTTCGAGCGATCTAAATCATCGTAGTGTCACTTCCGCTTGAATGCTTCACCAAATCTGCCCCTTTCCTTCTTGGCCTTCTCCCCAGTCAAATACTCCTTGGAATCCCTCTCATAATGAAACCCATCCCTGTGACTTTTCTCCCTGAAATACTTCTCAGGCCTCTTACTCCGCTCATAATCTTGAGGCTTGGAATCCCTCTATCATACTTCCTGTCATGATTCCTATCATTATCTGGGCTCCTGTCACAATACTTGCCATTATGGTCTGTAGCATCCCTCCGAACCCTCTTCATTTCATCCCTCTCGGGTACCCAGTCATCATCTTCACCATCCATTTTGTGACTAGTTGAGTTATTACCGCTCCTTGGCATTCTCTTGTAATCATCACCATGAGAATGAGGATTAGAATACTTACCACATTCTTCATTCAAACCCTTATCAACATTTCCAGCACTTCAAGGACTTGAGGGTGGGGAATTTGATGACGACAAATGCTCGTACTCATTGAGAAGCATTGCATAGGATCAACCCGATCTGTGCTTCCTTACCGAAAATGCCTGTGGCTTCCTCACGTCTTTAATGCCATCATAATCCAGCTGCTCGACCCTCTCCATGCCTGCACCCTCTGCAACAAAATTCTTCAGAAAAAATCTCAAAAACCCAACAACAAAACCCTCATATACTCCACGAACCCTTGACCAATATCTGCAGCAAAATCCTTAGAAAAAAACCTCAAAGACCCAGCTTCCTCCTTTGTCAGGGTTCTTTCAGAGATGACTTAAAGGATGCCATGAGTTCTATGCTCAAATTTATGTCAAATACTGGGGCTCCCTTCATGGAAAATGTGTATCCATGCTTCAACTACTTCGACGATAGAAGCATTTCTTTGCATTATGCGCTGTCTATGTCTATGTCTATCGAATCTAGTGCAAGGCATTTCTTCCATTTCTGTCACAATTATTTCAGAGAGATCGCTTCCATTATTTTATGTGATGAATAGTAACCTCCATGGAATTCGATTACAGCTACTTTACTCTCAGAGCAACCTCAATCCATTCATTTCAGTTTTATCATTTTATTTTCCTTCTGCTTTTGTCTCCTCTAATAGATTTAATAGTTTCTTTTTAATTCATTTCTACCATTGTATCTCGAATCTTATATTGCAGGACATTTCTTTCATTTCGCTGAAAATTATTCAAGTGATCCATTATTCCACTGTTTTATGTTGCAGGGCATTTCGCTGAAAATTATTCAAGTGATAGAAATGAATAGAAATAGAACCTACATGGGACTCGAACACTACAACAAATTCAATCACAGTTCCACTTCTCCGGCAGGATTTGTCAGGTGAGTTTAAGTAAATTGGGTTTTGCTAGAGAACCCTTTCAACATGAGAGTCATACAGGAGTATATCGTGTTATCAGACGTAATTTCAATTTTTTCATAAATTATAAATAGCTATTATTTAAGTGCTGAAAATAATTTTAATTTTCTTCGTTTAGCACTTTCTCCATTAGCGGGAGCAAATACAAAGGAGGCGTTTATTCATTTTAATATGGTACAAAGCCTTTCCCTAAAATTTGTGCATTTAAAAACTGACAGAGATTTCAATAAAATTGCTGTCATGCAGCAATCGCAGTCATTCTTCTGCCCATTCGAAAGATTGAATGGACATCTAGAGAAACTGTCGATTTGGTATGAATATTTTTGGGCACTTGTCTTTCTCAAAATCAATTTTTTAGATTTGTTTTCATATTATTATTATGGTAAAGGTTAATGTATTTTGGATTGGTTTTTAGTTTATTTATTTATTTTAAGTGATTTTTAAAATTTACATAATTAATAAGTTGCTTACATTATATTTTATTAATAGTATAATGTATTAGGGTATATTCATTTTATTAAAATAAAATAATGATTTTTTTTTGAATTTATATAGTACAAAGTGACAATGCCTTTATATCGAAATTTCTGTTGTAAAATTAAATTGAAATTTAAATGTTTCATTAAAATTGATTTTGAATATATATATAGATATATAGTTTTAGAGTAGGATAGGCTAAGCTAGAGTGGGCTAGGATATAATAATGGACTAGGCTACACAAGGATAGAGTAGAGTAATTTAAACAAGGATAGAATAGGCTAGGCCACACTAGACTAGACTAGGCTACACTAAGGTAGGATAGAGTAGGCTAGGCTAAGCTAGGCTAGAGTATGCTAGGTTAGGCATGAGAAAGCTACAGTAGGTTAGGTTATAGTATGCTAGGCTTAGTTAGGTTAGAGTAGGATAGACTACGAAACACTAGGGTAAGTTGGGATACAATAGTTTACGCTAGAGAAAGGTAGGCCATGTCAGGATAGAGTAGGCTAGACTAGGCCATAGAAGGCTTTGCTAGGTTAGGAGAGCCTAGTCTAGAATAAGCTAGGCTAGAGTAGGCTAGGTGAGTAGTCTAGGCTACATTAGGCTAGAGTAGAGTAGGTTAGGCTAGGCTAGACTAGTGTAGGCTCGAGTAGAGTAGTCTAGGCTAGAGTAGGCTAGACTAGTTAAGGGTAGGCTAGGCTAGGCTAAAGTAGACTACACTAGGTTAGGCTATGTTAAGCTAAGGTAGGCTAAAGTAGGTTAGTCTAAGCTAACCTATGCTAGGTTAGAGCAGGCCACACTAGGCTACAATAAGTCAGGCTAGAGAATGCTAGGCTAGGCCATGTTAAGCCATGAGAGGTAGAGTAGGCTAGGCTAGACTAGGCTAATATAAGTTAGAGTGGACTAGGCAAGGCTATACTAGGATAGAGTATGCTAAGCTAGGGTTGGCGAGATTGGGTTAAGCTAGGCTAGGCTAGGCAAGAGTAGGCTAGAGTAACCTAGGCTAGAATAGACTAGAGTAGGCTAGGGTAGGGAAGAGTAGCCACCACAAGAATAGGGAAGAGTAGGCTAGACTAGTCTTGAGAAGACTAGGCTAGGCTAGATTAGGGTAGGGTAGGCTAGAGTAGGTGAGCCTAGGCTGGAGTAGGCTAGGCTAGGCCACGCTAAGTTTAGTTAGACTAGAGTAAGCTAGGCTAGGCAAGACTGGGCTAGGGTAGTCTAGACTAGGTTAGGCTATAGAATGCTAGACTGAGCTAGGTTAAGTTATAGTAGGCCTACATATCTTAGAGAAGACTACGCTAGGCTAAGGTAGGCTATGTTTGGCTAGAGTAAACTAGACTAGGATAGGCTATGACAGGGTAGGCAAGAGTAGGCTAGGTTTGGCTAGAGTATGATTCAATAGAGTAGGCTAAGCTATCCTAGAGTAGGATACAATAGAGTAGGCTAGGGTAGAGTAGATTATGCTAGAGTAGGCTAGGCCAGGCTAGAATACGCTAATCTAGATAAGAGTGGGAT
>APFE030050381.1:15728-91247 GCA_000404065.3 Pinus taeda
GGATTGAAGCCATCCCATGTAGACAAGCCAATGAATCCACCATTATCCAATTCCTTGAGAGCAATATCCTTTCCATATTTGGCTGCCCTGAGAAAATCATCACTGACAACGCTGCTGCCTTCAAATCCAAAAAGATCATCAATTTCTGCCATAAATTCCACTACCTTGAGCCATTCCACAGCTTACTACCCTCAAGGTAATGGCTTGGCCAAATCATCCAACAAAAGCCTCATCAACATCATAAAGAAATTGCTAGAGGAAAACAAAAAGAACTAGCACAGGAAGCTCACAAATGCTCTATGGGTAGACAGGCTTTCAACCAAGAAATCCATTGGGATGAGCCCTTATGAGCTAGTATATGGCATGGAGGCCAAATTTCCTTCATCTTTGGGCATTCCTACTATCAAACTATTGCAGGAGATTCAGGCTGAACCAAATGACATGCAGAGAAAAGTTAATCAAACCATTCATCTTCAGCAAACTAGAGAGCAAGTGTATGGCAGAGCTTAGATGTTGCAAGAGAAACTCAAAAAGATGTTTGATAAGAAAGCTAAAGCAAAGGATTTCTGGGTTGGCAACAAAGTTCTAAGGTGGGATTCACGAAGAGAGGATAAGGGAAAACATGCAAAATTTGATTTTCTGTGGAAAGGTCCATACATTATCAGTGATGTGCAAGGCAATAACACATATTTCCTCAAATCTCTAGATGGCAGCATAGATGAAGAAGGTCCTGCTAATGGCAGAATGTTAAAACATTACCGTGATCCCTTTTGATTAGGAAAGAACAGGCGGTATTATTCTCTGTACATAAATGTTTGTAAATATCAGCACTTTATTTTATTTTTGCAACATTCCAGATGCCTAAGCACGCAGAAGAAAGCAGGCAGTGCTTCACAATTTACTAGCAGCTCAGTTGAGGGAAAGTGTTGTTTGCAGTCCAAAAGTTATAATCAATCTAATAATCAGCACTGAGAAATTTCTATACACAACAACAACAAAAGATCAAGGCAGTGTGACCTGGTGTTCTTGGCTTCTCACAAGGAGAAGCCATCCCAAGTGGAGCCACTGTTAGCCTCCTGCTGTAGCAGGTTACTCATATTTCATGATGGACATTTTTACAGGCCAAATATGTCATACTTTGCATGCTGCAATGCTCCATATTTGCTAACAGTCACCAAAGAAAGAGCCCATGAAATTGTGTTAGTCTAAGTTCAATTGCTTGATTCCAATTTTGAAGAGTGCCTCATTTTTGTACAATTTTCAGCTAAAGGGAGGTCCAAACAGCTTAATCTTGGTCTCCCTAGGTTTCAATTTCCTGTTTTAGAATATAGCAAATGAATAATCTATCCAAAAAACTTAATCTTGGCAGATTCTTAGATAGGTAGAGAATCAAAGGAGCCCAAATTCTTAATCTGGGCCCTTGGAAGAAATAAGTGTAGATATAGATAGGAGGACAGTGCAAAAGAAAAAATTGGAAAGCTGGGTCTGCAAGTCTAAGTGCACCCAAACCGAAAAGAAGAAAAAATGTTAGGTAAGTAGGCTAGGTAGGTAGTTTTGTGGTTGCAGAATCATTGATTATGATAATTTTTGTGTTTTCAAGTGTTATATTTATCCAGATCACAGTTAGCAGGCAGTTCCTATTTTGAAGTACTTCAAGCGAGGCATGACTAACTTCCCCCTCTTCCTCTTCCCTAAATCATTTACTAACTTCCCTTAAAGAGGTCAAGATCTATTTGATATCTCTTAGTTCATCATTTTCCATATTACTTTCCTTGGTAAAGATCTGCTTTACTCAAGGAGGCTCCATATTTTCTCTGCAAAGTTCTATCTCCCCTTTGCAGCCTAAGATCTCTGAGACTTAGCGCTCTTCTTGTCATTTTCATATTAACTACTGACACTATTATGTAACTCCCTATCTATTTCCCTTCGCCCTATTAAAACTATGGTAATAATTCCCCTATGTAAATATCCCCTCCCCCTGGTTGAAACATAACCATAAACATCTCCTTGGGAATTACTAGGTCACCTGGATGTTAGTAAGAGCCCTCATCTCTGCATAATTTTCCCTCCAAGGTGTTTGGACTCCTTCCAAAACACAAAAACCCCTCCCAAATGCATTAAACCCCCCCGTGCATTGTAGTTTTTGGAATTTATTAATGTTTGATTAATAAATCACCAAGCGCCGAAACCCATTAGCCCTTAACCTATAGTTTAAAACCCACCCGCGCCGTGAAAAATTAAACTTTTAATGCTCGCGCTGTTCTGCTAAATCCCGCGTACCTTCTCCTCCCATCCACCGTCGGATCACCTCCCCCAGATCTGACGACTATTAGGCATATCAGGCGCCCTCTTGTGAGTGTTCCTTAGCACCCGATGTCCGACGGTTTTACCGTCGTACACCGGGATAGCTGGTGGCATCCCATTGCATCGGGCCGCCCCTGACAGAAACCGCCTCCGTATCAAAAGTGATCCGATGCATACCAAAACCACTCTTCCCCTCGCATGATAGGAGCATTGCATCACCCTGCCACATCACCTCCACCTCACCCCTTCCTGCCTGCGCCTGGCCCACATCAGCTCCCACCGTGTCCTGCCATGTCATCACCCCGTTGTACTGCCATGTCACCCTACAGACGTCATCATGCTGACGTCATCACCATACCAGAGGACCCCACTGTTGACATCATGCTGACGTCATCCACCGTACTGCTGACGTCATGCTGACGTTAGCAACCAAAAAAACGGAAAAACGCGCAAGCGCAAAAATCAAGCTTCGGAGCTCCGGAATGAAAAACAGAGGCAATTTTCGAAAAATGGGCCATATTGGAGAATCTTTAGGGAATATTTTGATTCCTCGGCCATTTTTGCACCGAAAAAGGCAGAAAAAGCCCGATTTTGCAGTTTTGAACGTATTAAAAGACAAAGAGAGGCCAGGTTTAGAGGTTAAAGAGTATCATAGCAGATGTAAAGATAAAAACCATGTCAAAGAGTATCAATGTAGCGGAAAAGTGTATCAGAGTAGATTTTCTCAGGGCTCGAGGCAAATGAAGAATTAAAAGAAAGTCTTGAAAGTCAAGAGGCAGTTAAGGAACCATTCAAAGCTCACCAGCACCAATGACTGCACATTGAAGCTCACAGGAGATCAGTGGACCAGAACTCAAGGAAAATTATTACAGAACGACTGCACCAAGCCACTGAGGACACCACATTAATTCACTTTTGATCCAGCAGCCTCTGGCACAGCCCAAAGCAGATTTACTTACATTTAATTCTAGCATAAGTTAGGTTTAGAAAGTTTTCTTCCTGCAGACCTGTTTAGGTCGGTTGTAATAAATAACTTTAGATATTTTGCTTATATATACCACCCTGAAACATGTAAGAGGGGTTGGTTGGCTTTTGTTGGTTTGATATTTTGCTTGAGCAGAGACTCGCACTGTAAATGTGATAACTCTTATAATCAAAGACTGCTGAAATGCATGGATTCTGAAACTGTCTGTTGTGTCTAACTGGTCGAGGAATGACTATGGAATTCCTGTGCTTCTACATGGTTCAATAAGTGTTTCCTTAACTCTGTTTAGTTTTTCATGTTTGTGTTATCATCAATCCACCATCTAAAATTACAGAAAAGAAGAATAGTTTAGGATTTGCTTGGCAGCACCCTATGCTCAATTTCTGTGACTTCTTCATGTTTTCTTGCATACTTAACTGATCATGTTTACACTGTTTCTTTCACATATGAATGTTAGTTTAGGAATTCTTAACTGCTCTTAGATAACCATTCATTCACTTCTCCTCCCTGTTAGTTGATGAATTATTCTTGATTGCCTTTCATCTCTGACCTTCATTCCATCTTTTCAGCAAATTGGTATTGTCTCATGTGTAGCTGTCCCGCTCCATAATCCTCTTGTGGCCAAGAAAACGCAACAACAAGCCTTAATCCATGACTCCATGCCCAATGGTTTGAAATTATCACCCTATCCCTTGCCTCTCTGCTCGAATGCAAGTTCCTTCCATTCAAACTCCATCCAAACAAAAAAACCAACCCACTGAACCCAATAGCTAGCCTAAAATCATCATCAATAAAGCTAAATCATTAAGAGAGAGCCCTCTCTGATTGCAGGTGGGCTAGAACCTACAATCCAAAGATTGGTTTGTGGTTACCTCGGCTGTATCCCTTCAGGAGCTTAGGGACAACCTGAGTGTTTACAGGACATATATTTCTTGACTGGTTTTCCCAAGAGAGGTGAACAATTATCTCTTTTTGGGATTAGGCCAGGTGGACAGTCTGTCGCTAGTCTCTGATTAGAGTTTTGCAATGAATAAATACAGGACAAATGGATAGATATTGAAACTATCTCCTGTCCTGAACTTAAGGTTATTGCGTTCACTATCACCAGACTATGCGAGAGTGCAGCATTGCATGTAGCTACTAGATCCCAGATACGAATGACAGTAGACTGTTATAGAGGCATCATCTTCAACTGGTGTGAGGCTGTGTTGGCGAATGTAAAAGGCCAACTCACTAGAGCAAAGAACGGACAGCTAAAAAACTTTGGATATGGTTTCCTGGTCGTGAGCTTTGGTTTAGAGAGGGTCCCTTTGTTGGTCCCACAACAACTTTCCGTTGAGGCTGGGCTTCGTTGATAGCCTAGGATTATGCGTTGGGTTGTAGTGATGGCCCGTCATCCTGAGGAGGGTTCAGAGGTTGTCCGATTTCCACTTGAGTATGTTCATTGGTTAAGAAACTAACTTTTTGTGATTCAAGATTTTCCGTATGCTGGGATGGATTATCTTGGTGATCCAGACATGGCTCTTCCACCAGGAGAGCAGTGGAATGATTCAGGTAAAATCATTCTCAACACTTTCTAAGTTTTTAAATAATTTTTTTATTTTTAATCGTCCAAAATTGACATTAAAATGTTTTAAATGCAGATGTGGGTCCACGGTGACTAGTCACTCTCCAACCCTATGAGAGGAGACACCCGGCTGCAGCAATACCGGCCCCACAGGACCAATCTACAAAGACCTTGATCGACTTGGAGAATCATCTAGAGCGTTTGACAATAGATATTCTAGAGACTAGCATAGATGATATTCCACTTAGGTCACATTGTTACATGATTGGAGTCCCAGGACCTTTTAGGAGGTTCCTTTGTAGGGTGGCGCGAGCAATGGTTTCTTATCATGATCATCATTAGGGATAGGATGATCACCTTTGTAGACTCATACGACATTTTATGTCTTTTTGTACTATCATTTTTTGCCGATCATAAGGTGTTTTTCAACCTATGATCGAAGATGATGAATATTTGACACACTTCTATGCTATGATATATCACTATTACTAGCTACCTTGTATAACATGTTATGGAATGTTTTAAAATTTACTTTTGATTTATTGCAAATGCCTATTTAACATTTGAGAAGCAACTGCATCTGCTAATGTATTCAAATATCTTGGAATATGCTAATATTCAATGTAGTCAAATTCATGTTCCAAGAGACGAACTCTAAGAAATAATCTTAATAACACTGGATTTCTAATGGCATAAACCCTGTTAAGCTATAATACAATGAGTTCAGAATCTAACCTAACAATCAAACTCCGAATCCAAAATGAGATGGATTCAGATAATAACTCAATCAATGCATTATACTCTGCAATGTTATTTGTTGTTTGACTGAGGCTTACCCTATGCATAGATAGTAACTCATCAGAGGGTGAATAGATAACCCAAACTGCAGAAGAAATGTTCTGTGTATTATGACAAACAACATCAACAAAACGAATGTATGTCTGAAGAGACATCGAAATCTGCAATATCAAGAGTAAAATGAAGATAAGCAGGAATAATGATAAAAGCACTCTCTAAACTAGGCACACTTTCCTAATCTAAAACACACCAAATAGAAAGAAACTATACTAACAAAAATCTCCACACCAAAATTTTAAGCATAATATCTTTTTAGGTAAAGCCCATTTCTGGGTTTACCCAAAGAGACACCATCAAAATCTACCAATTCTTAGGCCCCTTTTGCTAGCCTTCGCTTAACAACATAAGGACCATGCCACATAGGTACAAATTTTCCAACCCCTAGCTTATCGTTTGCTTGATCGTATAGTAAAACTAGGTCTCCTTTCGAAAAATTACGAGGTGTAACATTTCGGTTGTATTGAGCTTTTATTTGTTTTGCATGAGTCTCGATTGCTAATGCAGAATCACGTCGATTCTCATCTAGCTGAGCTAAGAAAAACAAATGTTTCTCCTCTTCAGAAGTGGCTGGGAGTAATTCTATGGCTATTTGTAATGACAGAATTTTGCATTCAATGGGTAACACTGCTTCCAAACCGTAAACCAGTTGAAAAGGAGTGAAACCAGTTGATGTTTTTACTGAGGTTCGATATGCCCAAAGTGCTGAAAATAACATGTTATGCCAATTTGACCTATGAATACCAATGATTCATTGGATCATAGTGACTAGAACTTTATTGATAGCTTCAACCAGACCATTAGCTTGTGGGTAATATGGAGAGGAACTATCGTGACACAGGCTAAGTTGATCTGTTAGTTCAGTTGTCATGACGTTTCCAAAATGATTTCCATGATCAGTAATAATAGCTTGAGGGACACCGAATCTAGCAATTATATGATTGAAAATGAAAATTGCAGCAGTTTTGCCATCTATAGAAAATGTAGGCATCACCTCGGCCCACTTAGTAAAATAATCTACCGCAAGGATGATATACGCATTCCCCCTGGCCAAGTGAGAGTTACATGTAATAAAGTCAATACCCCACTTTGCGAAAGGACTAACGACAATTATAGGGTGGAGACAAGCAGGTGGAGCACGCATCTTACGATAAAAAATTTAACAATTGTGGCATTTCCGAACTGCATAGATACTATCTTTAAATAAGGATGGCCAGAAATAACCAGTGCGCAATATCTTTTGGGCTGTGGCATACCTAGACATATGACCGCCACATGCTCCAGAGTGATAGTCATTTAGAACCTTTTCAGCTTCTTCATGAGTTAGACAACGTCGGAAAACAGAATCCGCCCCATGATGATAGAGTGTATCTCCAATAATATTGTATTGTTAGGATTGGAAATGTATTTTCCTTTGTTGAGATCATGAGATTTCAGGCTGAAAAGATTGGGTTTGGAGATAAATAATTACATCTCCATACCATGGATCAAGAGTATTGATAAGAAACAAGGATTCGTCCACAATGGGTTCTTCCGCCACAGTTTCAGTATCAGTACACGGGAAATCACACATTAGTTCCGTAAAAACCAAAGATTTCTTTGCCTTGGATTTTTCAAATTCCAAGTCGAATTCCTGTAGGATAACTATCCATTTGGAATACTTGCCCCCTAACAATTGTTTGGTCAAATATACATCATAGGGTTACAGTGAGAAATTACTGTAGTTTTGCGTAATAAGATGTAGTGACGAAATCTTTGGATAGCTTGAACAACTGCGAAGGCCAATTTCTCCACATGCAAATCCTTAAGCTCAATCGGATTCAAAGTTCAACTAAGATAGTAAATCACATGTTAATTTTGAATTCATATTCCCGAACTAAAACCATTCCAATGGTGGAATGCGAAGCGGCGAGGTACAAAAAGTAATCCTGGTTATAGTTGGGAGGATGCAATAACAGTGCATGGGTCAACGCGCGTTTAAGTGCATCAAAAGATTTGTCAGCTATCTCATCTCAAAATAATGGAGTATTTTGTTTCAACAACCTAGTAAAACGTTTCGTTATCTCGACGTAGTTAGGAATGAAATGACGTAAAATTTTTTCTTTCCCTTACAATCTTTGGAGTTGGTGAAGAGTCGGAGGAGGAGGTAATTTGACAATAGCTTCAACCTTCGAGGGATCGACATGAATGCTGGCTTTCGAAATGACAAATCCCAATAAACGACCCATATCTATAGAGAAAACAAATTTGTATGGATTCAGCCTAATTCGATAATGCCGACATCTCATAAAGATTGCTCATAAATGAGTGAGATGATCGACTCTATGTAATGAATGGGCAGGTAAATCATCGAGATAAGGCTGCATAATGTGCTTGATGTCATGAAATGCGTAAGACATAACCCTTTGAAAAGTTTCCCCGATGTTCTTCAATCCAAAAGGTAATTTTCAATAAGAAAATATCCTCCATGGACAAATTAAAGCCATTTTAGGTTGATTAGAAGGGAGTATGTTGATTTGATTGTAACTGGAAAAACCATTCATAAAGGAGAACATTTCACTACCGGCACAATCATCAATAATTTGATCGATACAGGGGGTTGGATAATTGTTTTTATGACAAGCATGATTGATATCCCTATAATCAATACATATTCTTATCGTTCCTTGCTTTTTGTTAACAAGAACAATTTTTGATACCCAATCCGTTAAGGGAATTGGATAAATGAAACCTGATCGAAGTAATTTTTCAACTTCAGCTTTAATAGCAGCAACTTTTCTCAGATGTATCTGATGCAAACATTACTGGATGGGTTTAGCATCCGGGTAAGTTTTAATTTCATGCACAATAGTCGATGGATCAATTCCTGGCATTTCTTCATATGACCAGGCAAACACGTTGCAGAATTCTTGAAATAAGGATTTATAAGTTTGGATTTCATCGTCTGTATAGGAAGCACCTATATGAATGTTTTCAATAGTTCTAGGTTTAATTGAAATGTCAATAGGAACTGTTCGAGAGATATTTCCCAAATTCAACTTAGAATCAGGATGTTGCCATGGATCCCGTGGTTATTTGACATAGTCAGCTGTAAAAATAGATGAAAAATCATTCTCAAAATGATCAAGCTCGTGTAAAAATGAAGATCGATGATGAAGATATTCCCATGGTAAATCATCAATAGACAAAAGTTCACGAATCTGCTCATCAGTATGGACAGGATCAGAAAATGTTTTTGAAGCTGAGGTTGATATTGAAAGTGATTCCCCATGGACCACATTCATTGGATCAGATTTGGTTGAATAAGAGTCAGAAAATGACTGTATAGCTTGATATGCAATTTCAAAGGGACTCAAAGGCATTGTGTTACCAAATGAATCCACCTCATAATCGGAAGGTACGATCCAAGGATCATCAAAAGCAATAGTGTTCGATGAAATCATATGAATAGTTGCAATAGAAGGTGATACGTTAGGAGAAGGAAAAGAAAAAGTTCCTAGTAAACCAGAATCTTTAATCAAACGTACCCCAATATCCTTGTAAGAGATAACTGTTTTACTGACATGTTGAATACTATCAGAAGAGGCTGGATCAGATGAAAAATAAGTTAGCTGGTCTATCGTAATGATATTTCCATTATGAGGAAACTTGATAAGCCGAAATATCGATGAAACAATAACAGTCATAGCGTAAGACAAACTGTGACCCAAGAGAAGGTTGTAATTTAGAGGGGCATCAACCACTTCCACATCTAGATTTACAATTTTTCCTTCAACCCCTATAGGTAAATCTTGCAAAATGCCAAAAGGATGAAACCCTTGGCCATCAAAAGCCTTTAGAATCGTCGGGGATTGATTGAGCGTAGGAGAACCAACCGATCTCCAACTCTCGATCGACATAATACACGTAGAAGCTCCCTCATCAATCACGGTTTGAAAGTAAGGTCTATTTTTGACTAACACTGGAATCTGGAAAGCCATTTGATGAGGTAGGAGAGGTGTACTACTCTCTAAATCAAAGATTATTAGGTTCGAATCTTGAATATCAACAAATCCTATAGCAGACTATAGTAATTTACGTTGTGCTGGGCATGATTGCAGCACCTCCAAAGCTAACATTGCTGAAGGGGAAATAGCTAAATCTTCAATAGTGTTATAATTCTGAGCAGCTCTCGCATGTTTATTGAAAGCTAACTTTCGAAGTATACCTTTATCAGGCGGTTTGATTACTAAGTCTAGGTTAAGTTTCTCGATCTGTAGCAGATCAGAACCAAAAGGAGTTGAAGTTGATCGGTTTGAATTAGAAGATTTTGCTTCTTTACCACCAATAGGATTTTTACTACCATAATCTTGCGATTGCATCACAATCTTGACATGGGACATCATTATAATGGGTTCTTCTGAGGCATTTGAGGAAGAACCAATCATCTTACTATCTTGGCTAGGAAAAGGATCCTTCAAGACAGCAGGCGTTTGAGAACCTTTGACGATTTTCGAAACCTTAGATCGATGTGGGTAGTCTCTTGTAAAATGCTCCTCGTCACAAATGAGACAAGGATAGCGAGGTTTACGTTTCTTGTCAGTAGATTCATTTTTATCTGATTTCTCTTTTGAGTTTATTTTATTTTTCTTCTTACCATTCTTTTTACCGCCTGATTTTGATTTGGCTGTAGATGATTCTACGACATGGATATCGACAGGAATTTCAGCGGAAGAGTCTCTTGTCGAGGAATCTGGTAGAGTTATAGTAGGAGAAGAATTCTTTGAAGATTTCTTCTTGCTTTTAGTACTAATTGAACCAATCATACCATCAGCGGCATGAAACCCTAAAGGAGCTGCAGTTATTTGATTGTGTTTTGGAAGGTTGGGGATTTTTTCATGTAAAGTACCTGACTGCATATAGATGAGATCAAGGTACTGAGCATGAGAAATTAATTGTTATTTAGTAACAACTCCTGCCTTAGCTACGTCCTCAGTGATTTTAGGTAATAATGATTTAACGAACCATTCTGTTAAAATTTGATCCGGAATAAAACTTTCACTAAACGTCATCTACGTTGCGATTCATGAATATGATCTAAAATATATGTGGACATTGACTATTTTAATGAAGTTAATAATTTCGTGCCATTGTCATATCTGAAAGGCAACTGAAAATGAGTTAAGAAAGAAGTGGCTAGCTAACTAAAATTATAAAAAGAGCTTTGTGGTAACTCAATGTACCACTTGGCAGCAAGACCAATCAGAGTGTGTTGAAAAAGACGTAAGTGAATTGAATCATCGATAATGGAATTAGATGCACACCAGAGGTGATAAGTCATCACATGATTCGACGAATCTTCTCCTGACTTACCCTCAAACTTCGGAATATAATTGGGCAACTTATTAGGCATTAGCGACCAATACGAAAGATTGTAAATTGGATCGTTCGTAAGGGATGACAAATCAGGTAAATCCAAAGTTGCAATAAAAGGTAACTGACAGTTAAGGTTTCGAAAATCTTGGGTCACAAGACTAGCCGTAGGAGGAGGATATCCAGGATAACCTGGAATCAGATTTGCATTAGGAATATTATATCCTCCCAGAAAAACAAGATTAACCGGACCAAACTGGGGTTGTTGAGGTTGCTGATAAGTATATCTAGGGTATGGTTGATACTGATAAACTGGATTTTTCACAACAGGACCAAAATAGTACTATCCTTGGTACGGTTGATAAGTGAATTGCGGTTGACTTGTGACAACCATACTTGGACCAGGTTGCCCTATAGGCATCTGAACTGAAGTCTAAACTGTAGGTCCTAACTGTGGTAAAGAGGCTTGAGGAGTTGATATAGGAACATTAGAAACTAGAGCTGTCAATAATCCAGAAGTAGGTGGGGTAGATTGAACAAAAGCTGTAGTAGTAGTTCGAGGTGAAGTTCAAGGTGAACTAGGTTGAGGCTGATGAACTACACCAGGTGTAGAAGTTTGCACAGTAGGCTGGACAGGTTGCTGGGTTGGACCAGAAACCAAAGGTTGTTCAGGTTGACTTGATAACTGCACATTAGGTTGCAAAATCTGTTGAGTTTGAGATGGATCCCACACCATGTTCATTCTGGGGTATGGACCCATAAAAGGTTGATCATATTGAGGACCATAACCTGGTTGAGTGTAGGGCTGATAATTGAGAGGTACATTTCTAGCTCCTTGTACAAATGGTTGACTAGAAGGCGGTTGGAAACCTTGAGTTGGGTACTGACCTTAAGGTTGATAACATTGAGGCACGTATTGAAACTAGGGTTGACCTTGAGGTATATATTGATACTAGGGTTGACCTTGAGGTATGTACTGAGTCTAGGGTTGACCTTGAGGTATGTACTGTCCTGAAGGTATGTACTATCCTTGAGGTTGCCCCCCAAGTGCTAATTGACTACCTTGAGGTTGCCCTCCAGGCGGTAATTGAGTACCTTGAGGTTGCTCCCCAGGACTGACTACCTTGAGGTTTCCCTCCAAGCGGTAACTAACTACCTTGAGGTTGCGGATTTGGAATAGTACCAGACATCATAGGAATTTCTTCTACACTCAACGGTTGAGTTCCATTATTACCAGTTGATATCCCATGTTCAGTTGGTTGAGGAGGTGCTTCTGAAAACGTACCAGTGAGTGACCGATACCCAGAAGGAACACAAGGACCAGAAGGACCGCCATTTAAAAATATTTCCGGTTATTGGGAAAACATGGATGACTGTTTCGACATATTCAAAGGAGGATAATAACCTCTGGGCGTAGGATGAAAAGGAATTCGAGGTGGTGAAAAACTAAGGCCCAGATTTTCTAAAAGTTCGTCAATGATACGTACCAAGCATCAATCCTAAAAGGACTGTAGAAAATTGAGTCACGCTCCCTAAGTTCTAAAGTCGGTTGATTTTCAAGGAGAGTTGTATCTTTGTCCGGACTAGCAAGTTCTTCAATAGAAATGAGTCCACAAGAAAGATTTTGGGTAATGATACTTCCTACCCTGGGTGAACTAGGACCACTAGAAGTTGGAGAAGCAAATCCTGAAGATGGAGCAGCAACAGGTTTGGTTTCAGGTTTAGAAATTTTAGGTTCTTCAATCAATTCACTAGTAGGAGCAATACTACCAGTAACTTCGGAAAATGAAATTGGTTCAAAAATATACTCTGTTGCTTGAACTTGATAATCAAGATGAATAATTAAAGATGACTCTCTAGCTTCCGATGACCCAACTCTACTGTCACTAGGTGATACAAGAGCTTGTAGCCCTTCAAGCTGGCTTTGTGTATGCTTAGGAGGTTGCCCCCGAAGTCTACGGGATTGTCTCGGTAATTCAGCCACGATTAAATATTTAATTACTTCACACGAAAACAAATAAAATATCAATAAAACCACCTAGAGTCTCTAAAGAACCAAACAATTGAATCATATGCCTAAAAAATATAAGAGTCCAAACCACACACAAATAGTAACTTTCTGTACCAAAAACACTAGTTGGTGATGAAATCCAACATCGTAGAATTCAATACAGAAAGGGCAGTTGGAATAGTTACCCTGACAACCTGCTTAATGAAACAGACTGGCACAAGTTTCTTCACAAAAATGTCTCGAGTGAAGAGAACTCCCCAGAGAGTCCAAGTGAGTCTAGTCGACATCTGCTCCATGTACAGTGAGATCCATCCTTCACCGTCACCTTAGGAAATAATATTAAGTTTATGGACACTAAGGTTACCAACAGTAACAAACACAACTGGGGGAACAGTCTACGATCCGATCTACGCACAAGGGTAGAGTAACAAAGCTCAATCCCCTTGAAGGCTCCTTGACATGACCAATCCGAGGTTTACCAACAAGTGACCCCAGGCTCCTCGACAATGGTTAATCCGAGGTTTATCGTTTATAATATGCACAAATCTTCTATCTTTCCTAATGAGACAGACTTGATTATCTCAAAGGTTTGGACATGATCTTGTGATTGACTCCTTTAAGAGGAGCTTCCCAGATTATATCAATTGCAATTGGATTTATTTCCTACCGCAAGATATAGCTACTTGTTTGTTTTAACTATCTTGGAGAGTTACTTACTCCCTACTCCAAGATACTAGCCTAAGCTATATTGGTGATAAGAGCCCTAGAAATAAAAAGATTGCTAGATCAATTTTAATTAAGTGTTACTTTTATGGATTGTTTCTTAATTCAATATGTATGGAGATGAAACTTTGATGGTGTGAAGACTCGACTCCAAAAACACTAAAAAAATGCACCTAAAATGATAAACAATTCATTCTTCCTTGAATGAATATCTAGCTAAAAGAAAGAGTTGAGAATGCAATTCTTTAAAAAAAAAAAATTTCCTTCAACATGTAAATGAAAAGAAAATATTTGTCTTTTTCAATAAACTCAAAACGAGACTACTAATTATGCTCACAAAAAATCCCTTTTCTTTTTCAACACTCAAAACTACAGAAAACAATTCTTTCAAAAGAGATTCTACAATTTCTAGAAAACACTGAAAACTATGAAAAGCTAATTTTGAGATCTAAAAACTTCTAAAAACCTAATCAAAATAAAGGATTCAAATCTTTTTTAGGATGTTTTACTTATTTATTCAGTAAACTAAGGATTAATTTGTACAGAATAACAAATCAATCAAAAAACACCCAGCTATGTGTTCTTTTATAAAAATGAAATTCAAAACTTATGACCAAGTTCATTCAAAGATTTGCAAAGAGAAAACAAAATCTATTTCTCACCAAGGGCAGATTTCATGAACGAGCTAGACTCATCAAGAAGACAAAAAGACACCAGGGTGATCTAAGGTTTCTTAGGCTTCTAATCTTTGAGTCACTACAGAGACAGAGTGAAAACCAATCTAGGCATGCAAAACTTCTAGAAAATCATCTAAAACAAAAACACCAATGGAACTTATTCACAAGATATTTTTGACAGAACACATGCAGATCTGGGTAGGTACTAAAAGTCATAAATAAAACCTAAACTTAATTGGAAGAAAATATTTTATGTTTTTCAAAAATTTTGACAGGGTCCGCAGGCTTCTAGTAGAACCAGATGCGGTACCGCTCTGTGCACTAAAGGAACAATGTGGAGATGCCCGCACTGTCTTGCAAAAAGAGAGTGCGGTCCTCTTGAAAATTTCAAAAAAACAAAAATAATCTAGATCCTAAAAACTACCCAATCCCACACACATCAAGCAAAAACTAGAAACAAGAACAAGTTTCTCAAGTCAAAGGCAAAGGAAAATAAAAAAACCAATTCAGATCCCCAGTGGAGTCGCCAATTTGTTGGTCGGATAAATCGATCTTGCGGACAAGGACGATCTCCCTAGTATCAATAGATATCTAGCAACAAGAAGGACAAGCAAATCTACCTTTCTCTAAACATATTGTGATTCATTAATAAAAACTATAGAGGTGTTTAGACCTTACCTTAAGTCCAACTCTAGTTTGTGGCAGCCATGCTTCAACCGTCCGAAAGAGTTCCTTTAGAGAACCTACAATCACAAACAAGCACACATCAAATAACACCTGCATAACTAATATAATAAATCATGTTCATTATGGTGATCAAGGAATCCATAAAATAAACCATAAAACACAACTTATTGAGAAAAATAAACTTGATTGTAATAACTTTGAAATAGAAGAACTTTACAGCGTTTTGTGCCTTGATGTTGTACAAGCTCTTCCTGGGGTCCAAAATAGGAATCAAGCCTCACACTCTTCCAAATGAGATCAAGAGGTATGTAATATTTCCTCACAAAAACTCAATTAGGAAGACTAAGTTCCAGCAACATTTCACCTCAAAAATATTCAGCTTTCAACCTCCTCAGTAACCAACCCAATGCTTCATTTTATAGTGCAAAGGAAGGAGGTTACAGGTCCACCTATGAAGGGATAAAGTCCTCTTTCAAAGGGCTAAGCTCCTCACATCAAGGGGTTAGCTCCTTAAGGTATGGGATGCATGAACCTTAAAGGAGTGAACTTGCCACCTCAAGATTCCTTCTAGAAGCTTCTAGAAATGACTCAAAGTGAGTTTTTAAGAATATACTTGCCCTTTTTTAACTTTTACAGGGGTTCGCACCCATAACATACAGACAGAGTGGTCAGGTGCATAGGGGACATGACCATTAGGTGCGGGACCGCATGTAATGCTAAGAGAAAGTGTGGAACCAGAGTTTTAGAGACTTTTAAGGACTTTCTCTTATTTTCAAGGGTTGATATGAAGAATTGAGGTTTAAGACTTGCAAAGGAGGAAAGTATGAGTGGTGATAGACTCACACAGATTGCAGAATGTCAAGGTGACAATTTTTGTGAACCAATAAAGAGGACAATTCAAGTGAGTCATCAAATTAAGTCAAGTGATTTTCATCATTAAATCATTGTAAAAACTCTTGGGCGCATGATCGGCACTACATCACACCCTTAAATAACAAAAAAATAAAGCGAGAGTGATAAAGGGAATGACTACAAGTGAGTGAGTATAAGTGAGAAAGTGAGAGTGTGAAGTCAAAACGAGTAAAGGAGAAAAGCACCTTCTAAATGCATCTCAAGAAATTAAATGTTTGCAAGAGTGCAACAATGAATTGCACAATAAAATTAAAGTATTTGAGTGGAAATTACAAGAAAATCAAACCATAATTGATCCAATGATTGACACACTAACATCTGTAAAATATCTTAAAAAGAAATAGATATGAAGGATCAATTAATTAATGCACTTCAAACTAAATTAAGAGAAAAATAGGATCGGATTGATGTTATGATTGATGCAATGTCTATAGTGAAGGTATGCAATTTACAATAGATAATACCTAATAGAAAAAGTTAATGCATCTTGTGATACAAATGAATCCATCAAGACGACTGATGCAAGTTGTGGCACAAAAGAGTTGATCAAGCAAAGTGATGCTTGATGCAACAAGTGATACAATTGAACTAATAACAAAATTTGATGGAATACAAGTGATTGATGTTTAGTGTGATACAATTGACTTGATGGAATCAATAAATGAAAAAATATCAATAACAACAATAACATAAGCAATTATGAATAAGACAAAGAACAAGGAAATGGTATTTCCAAGATGGTTGTCAGACCTTGGGAAGAAATATCATTTAATGAAAGTTGGTATGGATTGGGATACATCAAATATGATATCTTTTATATTCCAGATTACTCCAAACCAACGTTAGTCTCACTCTCACATTAATAAAAAATCTAAGTCCAAATAATAAATTAATTAAAATCATGAAATTTAGGATTTAATCCTACCTTTCTAGATTGAGTTTGTTCCTCATGGTTAGGAGTCAGTTTAGCCTTAGTTGGTTGAGAGATTCTCTCCAACTAGTTAGGCTCTTAGATTAGTGTGTTGTTGAGATATTTTCTCAACTGTAGTGTCCAAGATAGAGCACTATCTTGAGACCAACTTCCTCATGTATTTATTTGTATTATTATCATTCTTTGTACATTGGATTGATTAATAATGGGAATGTGAGGAATGATGTAAGGCTAAGGCCTTTTAACCATGTCTAATTTTTCTATATTTATGATATTTATTTTATGAGTGAGTGTGTTATTATTATTTGATTTAGTTTTCTTCAATTGGTATCAGAGCTGCGGTGAGATTAGATAGAGCTGAGCATGAGCTTAAGGGTTTGATAGTCGAAATGGAGTGAGCCAGATCACTAGTTAAAGGAGAAGCCTACAAATATGGAGTAGTGTGAAAAGTGCTAGAGTAGAAAGAGCAAGGTTGAAGTTGTGTTTATTCAAAACTTCGCTGAGGTTATTATGTGACAGATCATTATTGCATAGATAGAAACTACGTTGAATGAGAGGAGTACCCTTTTTGTGTTGGAGCTGGAAGGGATACGTTGATTTGAAGATCCACTCGCTCTATCCCAATCATGAGAATCCATTGGGATCTCTGAGTTCTTCACACCATTTTTAATTTTGGAGTGGCTTTGTTCACCTTCGCAATCCAGCGACTAGTCACAACTATGGGAAATAGAAAAAGGATGATTTCTTGTAGCTGAGTTGTGCCATGGAGTAGTGTGAGTTTGGAGGAAGGTCATATACGATCTCCACATAGCATAATGAGTCTTTGATGCATCCTGGTGACAGAGGGCAATATTAACATTGGAGAGCCCAGAAAGATGAGAAATATCTGATGTTTTATTCTTCATACATATATACATAATGTGTGTGAGTATATATTTTTTTATTATTAGTGTGTTAATTTTCTACAACATTACTAGTTGTTGAGTGTAAGGGATTCCACAAGACATTAACTGTGTCGACCTATGCAGAGGTTTCTGATGGCCTCGAGAGGCTGAGAAAACTCTAAACAGTGGAACTCCAACCACACATATGTGCATAAAACATTGGAACTCCAAGCATGCATGTGCACATAAAAAAATGGAACTCCAATCATGGTCATTGGTTCCAATTTCTGCAGCAAAACCAAGTCAAATGATAGTACCCTTCTCATTGTTGATTCCTGGTGCTAGAGCTGAAGAATTTTGGTAGTAGTGGTGCCTATGATTGTTTCTAGATTTGAGATGCTTGTTTCAGGATTAAAGTTGCTCACGCTGATCTGGATCAACAATGCGCTGAAGAAAACTATCTCCTTCAAATTCCAATTCCATCTATTTTCTGAGAAAAATGTGGCTCGTTAGAGTACTCTAGCTAGCTAATGTTGCATCCTCCGGGTCGTGAGGTCCAATAATGCAAAGCTTGCACAAAATATTCCAATCAAAAAAATGCCACAAGTAAACAATATACTGTTTACTGAGGGAGCCGAAAATGAATGTAGATTCCAAATCTATGCATTGATGTGGTGTTGAGATTGATACACATACACGTATGCATTATTCGATAGTGATGAGTCACATTATTCACGTGTATAATTCAGAAAATATAAACTCACAAATATTTCATCACATGGCATGTCGTGTCATATTTGGAGCTGATTTGTAGGTTATGAAATTGCCCTCGATGAAGGACATTGGCCTATTAATGTCAAGTTTTATTAATGCGAGATGTTTGAAAGCTTAATGTGTACACAAGGTGAGAGTTTTGTCACTTTGGAGAGATAAGTGTTTATAATAAAGTTTTTTGTTTGGAGTGATAAGTGATATTGGGAGTGGTAAATTGAATTTTGGATTTTTTAATTTTTGGAGTAATAAGGTGAAATAATGTTTTATATTTGGAGTGATAAGTGAAAGTCATTATTGTAATTCAAAGTAATATTTTACTTTGAGAGTAATTTGAGTCACTATAGGCAGTTTTGAAAGACAATTTGCTTCCAAAGTTTGCAAGTGTAACATTCTCATTAAGGATTTTCCACGACAAAGTTGTGACATTGAAGAATGATGTACTCCAATAATTAATAAAATCGTAATTTTTTGTGGTGCTTGTGTCCTAGATCCACACAAAATTGAATAAGGGGATCTTAGGTACACGGTGTGTAATGAATGCGTGTGCACGACTTGTGTTCAGATTATCAAAACACTCTCTTTGTATTATGCTTAAACAACTACATGCACATAAGCAAGCTTAAGTATAAGAACGCTTAATCAAGCTCCTGTAATCAAGCTTATGTACACAAGAAGAAAGTGTCACATCATCAACTTAATAAGATGATATTCCAAGCAAACACATTTCACATCATGTAATCAAAGAAATCAAGTTAATGACGCTACAAAATCAAGCATTTCAAGCCAAGACGACATCAACATCTACAACGCTTTTTGTATCACTTGCAAATACACATTTTTAATTGACTTGTATGGGTGCATTCTCGGTTGTAACCGACACCCTAATTTGAATTGTTAAGGTGAATACATTAAGTCAAGTGTTGGTTGATAAAAGGTGTCTTTTAAAACTCCTAATTACCCCACATTAATAATCAATTCGAGCAAGTCCTTTTATTCCAAGAGTGTACACAATATGTGCATGCTATAAATCCAGAGAGTAATGTTTCTTAAAATGAAGTATAGATCTTTGATAAAAGAGTAAAAAAATGCATATAATAAACTCAAATTGCAATTATTAAAGAAAATATGACATCTAAGCTTCAAGAATCAATCCTCTAGTGAAATTTTAATCAATTCTCACATAAGAAATTCAATTAACAATAGCATCAGCTGAGAGTACAGTAGCAATAACTCATCTCTTCTTAGCTGATTCAATCTAAATCATACTCAATCTCCAATAAGCAATCCAAATAGAAATGATATCAATCTGAGAGTTCAATAACGATAACCAAACTCTTACAGTTGGTTAAACCAATATGGATCACTTTCTAAATAATACAATCTAGAATAAGCATAAATCTGATCAAATGATAGCACTGTAAAACATATAAAGAAAATGCACTACTTCAATACAGGAAAGCAATAAATAATGAATAAGATAAAATCATAGAAAGCAGGAAAATTATCAAACCATTAAAACTTGCGAGAATCAGAAATATATAACACAAGGAAGCTATTCAATCCATCAGAGGCCAGGCCTTTAGCCACCAGTGAACACTACTGAGCTACTTCAGAGAATAAGAATGAACCACAACGTAAATTATGTGTTAATCATTGAATTCAATCCTCATTACAATATGGTCTCCTTTAGAATCACATTCTGTATATTGAAATTACAATTGAGGTCCCAAGAAAAAAGCTAAATCTTCTCCATTTGTCCCTCTCCTCCTATCCTATCCTATCCTATCTATATTTAATAATATCTATTCTAATTCCCCCACTCTGATCTCTATTCTCATTTATATACACAGAAAGCAGAGAGAAGTTACATCAGACATGATTACAAAATGATTCCCATAACAAAATTGGATTGTTCACAATAAATTAATCAGCAAGATCATATTTGGAATATCTTTCCATCAGCGTTCAAGAGGGACAGGTCGAATTTGGTATTGCAACTGAGATAATTTGGAAACCAACTGCAACAGTGAATCTGAGAAAAACATCTTCAGAAAGCTTTCCATTTCTCTTAATACAGACCGAATTTGGAAAAAGTGCTTGATGTAGAACTGATATGGTCCGTTCTAAACAAAACCCATGTTTCATATTTTCCAGATTCTTCTCCATTTGCCTGAAACATCCAATGAAACATTGTCACTTCTTATTCCAGCGAATTTCTGAGTTGGCACATTTAATGATGAGTTGGAGATCAAATTTGCAATATGGAAAATATCTTAGAGGATAAAATGGTGAATGAGGTTACAGCAAAATTATTAATAAACCATCATTGGTAAAATCATGCATAATAATCATTAACTTATTAAAAATAAATGAGAAGAAATAATATTTATCCATAAGAGCATAAATAATTATAAAATGGAATTATATGATAAAGTATGATAAAGTATGATAAATGATGTGATAAATAATGGTAGAAATAGATGAAATATGTGTTAAAGAACGATAATAATAATGACAAACTAGCGGCCCAATATACCCTCAAACTGAATATATTGCATGTCCTCATGCAACCCAAAGCCTCTTTATTAACCAAGCAATAATACAAAAATTGTTCATCCAAACTCATGAAATGGATGGACTAAATGACTTCTTCCTCAAATAATGAATATTCAATTTTAGGAATGTTGATGAAGGTTTAACAATTTTTACATTGACGTTCGACTATATGTCTATGAAGTTGCAACAAAATATGATATAGGTAACAACAAACTTCATTAACCATTTTCCCAAAATCTATAAACCAGATTTTGATGAAATTTTGCAAGTAGATTTCTACTATATCAATGCTTCTATGATCCAAAAATCAGATCGTTTTGATGCACGGATCATGAGATATAAATAAAATGGCTGTAGGTGATAGTGCATGATTTCCGAAATTTGATGAACTAATTTAACTTGAAATTTTTTGGGTTTGTGTATTTTACTGATAACTCTTTGTTATCCAAAAATCACAAGAATTCAGTTCATTATTTTAAAGATATACGCAAATCAATTTCTTCATTATATAATAATGAAATTTTATGCCTTATATGAGAAAGAAATTAGAAAACATCGATCATGTGTAGCAATTCCTCCCCGAGTTGAAGAATTAGCTTGCCCTCATGCAATGCTAGAAAAAAAATTGAGGTGGTTGTTACAATCTATTAAAATCTATGCTTGCAGTAAAAGAACATGGAATAAGGGAGGTGTGGAGAATAAATAAGAATACTAATGGATGATAAAGAATATTAATAGCATGGTCATAATAAATAAATAAATGAAAGGAACACTCCTCCAAACTAAAATAATCTATGTCTTTGAAAAAGTGGGAAGTGGTAATGATGTGGAATGAATGATGATAAATAATTCTAAATGGATTTTCATGAAATTATCCTAAATTTGTAATAAATCATACAATTATGCTATTTAACCTCAAGTTTTACCTCCGAAAAAATGTGGAATGACATATATGGACTGGCATTTGTTAAAGCTGAGGTAGGCTAAGTTGATGCTAAAAGTGATGCAAAAGGTGGAATCTAGGCAAGCACATCATGTCTGAATAATTGTTCGCGTTCGCGAGTTGCTTGAGCCTCTTCTATTAGTTGCAATAGTGTGGCCATGCTACAAATAGAGTTTTCTCCCCATACTTGTTGTTCTCCTGTAAACAAATCACTATGTTGCATGCAAATTTATTGAATCCACAATTTTAGTTTTGAATAACAATAGATAAGCCGCATGCAAAAATTTCAACCAGAAAAAAGTTTTGTATAAATGCAATACTAATATTTTGTCAAATCAATAAGTTATGGTAGAGTGCAGTAATTATATCGCATGCTATCCCATAATTCATACCTTCCCCCTCCAATTAGAAAAGGGCGTTCATGACCATAAAGCATAGGAAAAGTGTTGTTCTGATGGCAAGGCAAGGGAATGAATAGTACAATAGTAAATGAAGCAGAGGACACATATCAATGATAGGACAACAAGAGGTATGGTTATAACGAGAGCAGAGTGTGTAAAGATAGTTATGAATAAGGGATAGGAAACTTTGGATTGATGATAAGTTATGCAAAAAAGAAAAGGACAATAATATGTCAAAAAGATGTTTTGCTGATGGTATTCTAGCCGAAAATGATGCAATTAATTGGAAAACAATTTCTCATGCGTAAAGGTTCAAAATAGGGAAAAATTAAGGAAATAACTTTTCCGATAAAAAGAGAGAAATAAGAAAAAGGTATTATAGTAATAATTGACGATAAGATATAACTTCAATACCATAAGCAGAGCCTCTACTTCCAGCAGAAGTCCATAGCCTTGGCAGGGTTGCTTTTTAACTCCTATGAGCTAGGATCCTCAATTTATAAATGGAGAGTTCCAGTGTTGTTCTATAGAAGAGATCGATGTGTTGGTGTGGTAACCAGATAACCACATTGCCATTCACTGGGATGTAGCAAAAGTGATTAGGTTAGCTCGTGATTAGACCTTCTATTCCAAGGATATTTTGGCTATCCAATGGATCATAACCCTGGTGTAGTAGTGGGAATGTCACTTTGCTACATGCTTATGAACATGGTAGGCTGGCTCTTAATGAGACCCCCTATCCTTGATCTGTAGGCAAATTTTTGTTTTTATTACACATTTTTATGATAAATAGAGGGAGGCTCAATACTCCTTAAGAGTAGGGATGGTGGAAGAAGTTGAACATGTCAATAGAAAAAAATATACCCATAATATCATTTATTACATACAGAGAAGATTATAATCAGGAAGGGTGGAACCAACATGGTATTAAGATGATCAATCAATATCATGTACAATCGAAAATGATGCAGTAAAGTAGTATATAAATAATTGTGTCCCTTATGGAAAGAATCTATCGTCAAGGAGGCATCTGTTAAAGATCATAACAAGAATGATATTAATTCGCTTCGATAGAATCCATAATTCTTGTCCTCATAAAAGTAGTGTACTTCATGCCATGAAAGAGAATCGACAAAATGCGGTTGAGATGAACTAGGAATTATCCGACAAGAGGAAAGAAGGGTTATTCTCGGAAATACTCCAAAGTGTTGTTCCCTTGAAGGAATAGCAAAAACACTCAAAAATGTGTTGTTACCTTTGGGAACAACAAAGGAAAATACATGTAAAAGTGTTGTTCCCTATAGGGAACAACAACTGTTTCCTGTAGGGAACAACAAAGGAAAATACACGCAAAAGTTTTGTTCCCTATAGGGAACAAGAAAGAAAATGCATGCCAAAAAGTGTTGTTCCCTATAGGGAGCATAAAAAAAATGCACACAAAAAGTGATGTTCCCTATAGGGAACAACCAAAAAAATGCACGCGAAAAAGTGTTGTTCCTTGTATGGAACAACAACTGTTCCCTGTAGGAAACAACAATTGTTCCCTGTAGGGAACAACAAAGAAAAATGCATGCAAAAAGTGTTGTTCCCTATAGGGAATAGCAAAAAAATGCACACCAAAAGGTGTTGTTCCCTGTAGGGAACAACAAATAAAAATGCACATGAAAATTTTTGTTCACTATGGGGAACAACAAAAAAAATGCACACGAAAAAGTGTTGTTCCCTGTAGGGAACAACAAAAAATGCACACGAAAAAGTGATGTTTCCTATAGGGAACAACAAAAAATGCACATGAAACAATGTTGTTCCCTATAGGGAACAACAAATAAAAATGCACGCGAAAAGTGATTTTCCATATAGGGAACAACAAAAAAATGCACAGGAAAAAGTGTTGTTCCCTATAGGGAACAACAAAAAAAATGCACACGAAAAATTGTTGTTCCCTATAGGGAACAACAACTTTTCCTTGTAGGGAACAACAAAAAATGCACACAAAAAAGTGTTGTTTTCTAGCATTGCATGAGGGCAACGATGCCAAAATGTTGGTTGATAAAAGGTGTCTTTTAAAACTCCTAATTAGCCCACATTAATCATCAACTCGGGCAAGTCCTTTTATTCCAAGAGTGTACACAATATGTGCATGCTATAAATCTAGAGAGTAATGTTTCTTAAGATGAAGTATAGATCTTTGATACAAGAGTAAACAAATGCATATAATAAACTCAAATTGCAATTATTAAAGAAAATATGACATCTAAGCTTCAAGACTCAATTGTCTACTAAAACTGTAATCAATTCTCACACAAGCAATTCAATTAACAATAGCATCAGTTGAGAGTATAGTAGCAATAACTCATCTCTTCTTAGCTGATTCAATCTAAATCGTACTCAATCTCCAATAAGCAATCCAAATAGCAATGATATCAATCTGAAAGTTCAATAGCGATAACCAAACTCTTATGGTGAATTAAACCAATATGGATCACTATCTAAATAATGCAATCTAGAATAAGTGTAAGTCAGATAAAATGAGAGCACTATAAAACATATAGAGAAAATGCACTACTTCAATACAGGAAAGCAACAAATAGTGAATAAGATACAATCATAGAAAGCAGGAAAATTATCAAACCAATCAAACTTGCGAGAATAAGAAATATATAGCACAAGGAAGAAATTCAATCCACCAGAGGTCGGGCCCTTAGTCACCAAGGAACACTACTGAGCTACTTCAGAGAATAAAAATGAATCGCAATGTAAATTATGTATTAACCATTGAATTCAATCCTCATTACAATATGGTTTCCTTCAAAATCACATTCTGTATATTGAAATTACAATTGAGGTCCCAAGCAAAAAGCTAAATCTTCTCCATTAGTCCCTCTCTCCTATCCTATCCAATCCTATCCTATCTATCCCTAATAATCTCTATTCTAATTCCCCCTCTTTGATCTCTGTTCTCATTTAAATGCACAAACATCAGAGATAAGTTACAATAGATATGATTACAAAATGACTCCCATAACAAAATTGGATTGTTCACAACAAATTTATCAGCAAGATCATATATGAAATATCCTTCCATCAACATTCAACTGGAACAGGTCGAATTTGGTATTGCAACTCAGATAATTTGGAAACGGCTGCAACAATGAATCTGAAAAAAATGTCTTCAGAGAACCTTTCATTTCTCTTAATACGGACCAAATTTGGGAAAACTTCTCAATAAAAATTTAATTTGGTCTGTTCTGAACAAAATGTTTCAGATTTTCCAGATTCTTCTCCGTTTTCCTGAAACGTCCAATGAAAAATTGTCACTTCTTATTCGAGGGAATTTTTGAGTTGGCACATTTAATGATGAGTTGGAGATCAAATTTGCAATATGGAAAATATCTTGGAGGCTAAAATGGTGAGTGAAGTTACAAAAAATTTATCAATAAACCATCATTGGTAAAATCATGCATAATAATCATCAATTTATTAAAAATAAAGGAGAAGAAATAATATTTATCCATAAGAGCATAAATAATTATTATATGGAATTATATGATAAAGTATGATAAATGACATGATAAATAATGGTAGAAATAGATGAAATAGGTGTTAAAGAGTGATAATAATAATGAAAAACTAGTGGCCCAACATCAAGTAAGCCTTCAACTTAGTCATCTAGATTGAACTTGTCATTTTTCACTTGGGTGCATTTTCGACAACGTTCGACACCCTTCCTTTTTTAAAATCAACACATTTAGCGAGTACATTCAAGAAAGCACAAAGTGTCAGTAATCAATCAAGCAAGTTCAAGCAAGACATCTAGAAAGAAATCAACATTTAAACAACAAAGAAAGCGAGCGTGTCAAAATCAAGTGTGAAAGTTCATAGCACGACATCTACAACAAATGAGCCAATGTGAAGTTGATTGAAGCATTCAAAAAGTGTGAGTGAAGCATTCAAGCAAAGTGATTGTCATCAAGTGAGTGTGAAATCAAAAGTTTAAGCACCCAAGTTATAAAACTCTAGCAAGTGTTTAAAGCATCAACAATCAGCAAGAGTACATGCGAGCATGAATTCAAAGTGAGCAAGTTAACATGGTGACACACATTCAATTGTCCCAATTATTAACAATTTGATTTTATCATCAGCTAGGGACATGGTGCACATCAACAAATCAAATATTGTTGATATTTCAATGGATATTCAACATGCACATGCCATGATTGAGTTCCTTCAATTGGAGTTGCAACTTCAAAGAGATGAGTTGCAACAGAAGAGTGATGTTTCCAAGTCTTTCATCTATATAGATGAAGATAAAGATGATGATTCCAAGTCACTGATCCAACCGACTTCAAGTGTCAAAGTGGTCCCTGATCCAGTTCAACTTTCTTCCAAACTAATCATCAAGCCATGGGAAGAAATCCAAAATGATAGAAATTGACGAGGCTTAGGATATGTCAAAGATGATGCCAAATTGCATATCCCAGGTTATTCAAGGCCCATTAAGTTTTTCAGTGCAAGGTTTCTTGCATAAATTACATCGGATAGTTTTGAGAAAGGTGAAGACAAATAGAAATCCACACAAACTGAAGTTGCAAACGAACATACATGTGCGCAAACTGAAGTTGCAGTTAAACCAAACTACCTTCATTGTCAAAGAACTGATCATCTGGAAGATCAATGTTTTGATCTCCATCCTTGTCACCATTGTGGAAAGTCAAATAATTCATCAACACAATGTAACAAACAATAACATCCAAGTAGATTGAAGATCGATTATTCATGAATTGATCCCTGGGAATGGTCATCCACGGTCAAAAGATTGTATAAGTTTTATAATCAAATTCACTCACACATATTGCAGCCAACAGTAAGAATGAAGATGGTACTCTCGTGCACATGAACAAGGGAGTACACCAGTGAAACACTCCTACACCTGATGGGGGGGAGTTCATAAATTATTTGCAGAAGATTATCTCTCCTTTCAACTGACAAAGGGGGGAAAATGTCAATGAAATTGACAGTGGTTGTTAGATTGAAAGTCTTGAAAAAATAAGAGAAGCATCTAGTGGGAATTTTCATCAGCAAGTGAGCATCAATAAATTCTCTAGTGGGTGATCGATAGCAAATTCAACCATGAGCAATTTTAAAACACAGCAAAAGCAACTATGAGTTGTTTTTACAACGTCATCAACTAGTGGGCATTCTCTATATTTTGTCAGTGGACAAAGGATGTTGATTGCAAGCAAAGGATAGATGGATCCTTTTTCATCTTGGCACCTGATGGAGTTGTCAAGTGACATTCAGAGATGAATTAGACATGCAGCTGACTCATGGTCTCTTCATCTTGCAGTTTCTTCAACATCCAGCTTTGGCGGTTTTTCAGGCAAATGTTCTTTTAGGATCAACAATTTCAACATGAGAACTTGGAAGATGGTTCCTGGTTCTTAGTTTGGACTTGTGATTGAGGGGGGGAATTTTAGCCTCACTGTCACATTAAAAACAATTCTATGTCCAAATAATTAAATTAATTAAAATCATGAAAGTTAGGATTTAATCCTACCTTTCTAGATTGAGTTTGTTCCTCATGGTTAGGAGTCAGTTTAGGCTTAGTTGGTTAAGAGATCCCCTCCAACTAGTTAGGCTCCTAGATTAGTGTGTTGTTGAGATATTTTCTCAACCATAGTGTCCAAGATAGACGTACTATCTTGAGACCAAATTCCTCATGTATTTATTGTACTATTATCATTCTTTGTACATTGGATTGATTAATAATGAGAATGTGAGGAATGATGTAAGGATGAGGTCTTTTCTGCCATGCCTGGTTTTTCTATATTTCTGATATTTATTTTATGAGTGAGTGTGTTATTATTGGTTGATTTGGTTTTCTTCAACCAATTTAGTTTGTGAGTGTAGTATTCCTTGAAGATATTCATAATTTTGTTAAAAGAAGTCAACGTTTTAAAAGAGATGGTCACATGGAGAGTCATTATTTTGATCTCCATCCTTTTATTCATTATGGGAAGACAAAGACATATGTTCAAGATAAAAAAAAATCTAAAAGGAAAATTAATTATGTGTGGATAAATCCTTGGAAATGGAATCAAGAAGTCAAAAATCTAGAAAAGACCTATAGTCTAGTCAAAACAAAGGTAAAAATACAAGAGACAAAGACGGTTCTATCCACACCTAAAATGGGGATAAAAATACTAAAAGAAACTCCCCTACACCTTTAAGGGGGGGAGTAAATTAGTGAATTCAAATTGGTTTTTGGTCATCATAAACCATCATGTTATTCAAGTAAATATTGGTTAATGGTCATCCAACAAGCACCACATGTATTCAAATCAAGTTGGATTTGTTAGTGGTCATATAGAAACCACCACATTAATCAAAGAAAATAGGTTAGTGATAAACCTTAAACAACCAGTTTTCATGGAAGATGGTTATTGGTCAACCAGAAAGGAAATCACTTAAAGAATATGAAGCCCTATTTTAGATTTCTTCCAGAATGTAACTATTGACAACTTCTCACCTTGCACCTTATAGAGGGGAATATCAAATATCAAGCTTCAAGTGTTGGAGTCTCACGAATCATATCAATTAACAATCAGTCAACAATAGGGAATTCTAGCATATCAACTAGTTTATTCAACAATTATTTTAACAAAAAGGTTCAAACACAACAACTCATCACTTCAAAATATTCAATGTTAGCATTTTTTAGGCATATCTTCATTAAAAATTAGTTCAACAATTTCAGATTGAAGATAAAAACGTTTGTTGTACGATTATTTAGACTTGTGATTGGGGAGGGGGGGGTGTGTTAGATGTGAGCCTAGGAAATCACAAAGTCCGAGAATACAATTGTCATGACTTGTAATTGTTATCTTGATGATGTGTCATAATGATCCAATAATGAGTTGTCCATGTGATTTAATATTTCGAGATCAATACAATATAACACAATGATATCAGGCCTTTTCCTCCAATTCACTTGTCTTGTCTCACTTATGTTAAGTCTTAACAAAAAAACTCTAAAATAACCCCAAAGTAAGTAAACAAGTGTACTGACATCTCAACATAGGGATATATCACTATAATAAGACAACTAGTGTTCAAGGGGTTGGTATTATATTAATTCCACCTCTCTCTTAAGTCCTATGCTTCAACTCATAACTCTTTGTCCCTTTTCCTATGGGTATAGACCAAGTAGTTGGGAAAACTATTTTTTTTCCCATCCACATAGGTTTTATTTCTGTAGAGGGAAATGTTGGCCTGTTCTGATAAGGCTTGAAGAGTAGCCTCCCCCCTCCTCCCTTCTCCAAAAACATTTCGGTCCTTTCTAATTCATAAATTATTGGTCTATATAACTTGTAGGCTATTACTCTTGGTGTTATAATTGAAACTGGAAGGTTTGATCGTAGGAATCACATATATTACTCTATTGAGTTACTTATTAACCATGGTAAAACAAAAAGAGAAACAAGAAACACTTCGTCCCTTGGATCTTTGATATTGTAGATATTTTAAGGAAAAATATTTAAATATTTATATATCTATCTACAAATATCATCCTTACAATAATATTGAGGTAAGTTGTATATCCAATAACTGATTCAGGTTTTATTATTTTCAAATTCAAAGGGCTCCTCATTAAGTGAGATGTTAAAGATTAGGATTTTAGGTCTCAATCTGACCTAGGGGGGTTCTTATTATTCCTTAGGTAGAAATGAGTCATTTATTCATTGTATTTTATCATTGTTTTATGTTTTTTTTAATATATTAATATTAAGGTCACACCTAACAAGAAGGAGATTATTTGAAATTGGGGGCTGAGACCCATATTACCAAACATGAAATCTAATTGATTGGTTGAGCTCAATAACATTAGGGTAATAATAATAGTATCCTTGTGTAATGAAAAAGAAATGCATACACATTCACATCAGGCCATGTGGAGGGATCATATATGTTTTATGGTGATACTATTTTCCTGATCATTATAAAAAAATTTGACACTCTCATTCTCCTAGTTTAAACCAACCACTTAAAAAGAGAAAAAAATAACTAAATAGAGAAAAGTTAGGTTTGAAGGAGAACCCATTAAATTAGAAAAAATATCTACCCTAAATGCTGGATTAAGCTCTAGGATTTTATGAATTCATAGGACCAACTTGAAACAAAGTAAGGCATACAATATTAGAGAGAAAACCATAAAATACATAAATACAAACAAAAAAGTGGATATGACAAATGATACATATCAAGGTATGCAACATAGGGGCTTTCGTTTTCAATTTTTGTTTACCATATGAAGGATTTGGGCAATATCAATAGGGAACATGGATATGATCTCATTATTAATATTTTCTTCTTGAAGATAGTTTCACCATTGTTTATTATGCATTGATTATTTACCAACAAGCTATCAGCCAATACCTATATCACCCTTGCAATACCTACAAACTACCCTTACTGCCTCCCCCCAACCTTGACCCATCCTTGTACCTATAAAACTACTTCGATTAAAATACCTCCTAGCCCCACAATATGTAAGAATATATTGACATGATTTTTCACTGTTTTAAACCCGCCATTTATGAAATAATGTGATAAGAGATCAATCAACAAGTGAGGGCCCTATAAGTGTAATATGCACACAATGGAGATTAAATTACAAGAAATGAGAAAAAAATATCAAGGAATGAAACTAATGATGTTGATGATTTAAAAAGTTAGAGTTAATGACAACGTCAAAGAACTAGAAGAAAATATATACAATAATTTAGCTCTAAATGGCATTGAAGGTAAATTGAATATCAAATCCATTAAAGGAAATGTATATGTTAATAGAATTAGACAAAAACACAATAAAATACCCTTAAACACAATTTTTGTGGATAAGGAACAAAATAATAATAATAATATAATATAATGATTAATAATAATAATAATAATATAATAATAATATAATAATAATAAAAATAAAAATAGGAATTTCAAAAAATTCAAGATTCTTTCTTTGAACTGTTGTGGTTTTCCTTGGAACAAAGATCCCAAGTTAAGCTTGATGTGTATTGAAATTGACAATATCTTGCTTGTTGATACTTGGGAATATTGAGAACAACATGTCCCCAATATAAATGAATTTGTTGTGTGGTCAAATTTGAGAAAAATGCCACCTTACATGCATTGGAAGAATGGTTCGTTACATAAGACATAACATTACTACTTACATTAAGCCCCATTAGAAAAAAAAATTCAACTAATATCAACCAAAGATATGAATGGAAAATTTCAAACATTCATACTTGAATAATTCTTTTAGCAATATAAATTATATCCTTTATAAGAAACTTATTTATTTATTTATTTTTAAATTAGGCACTTTATATTACAGTTGCAAAAAGACATGATCAATAGTTATCTTCCTCTGGTCTGCCTAGTGGGAAACCAAACTAGAGGTTGAGATTTAGAATCTTAAGGATGTAAAAACCTCTCCTGATGATAGCATCTATTAAACCAAAGCTACAAAACGTAGACTAACTAAACATAGATTGAGTGGATCCATTATGAGAACTAAAAATACAAAATTGAGATTGCATGGAAACTACTATTTTGAATTTTCCTACTTGGGGTTCTGCTGAGGAACAACCTCACCAAGGAAGGAGCTATTGTTGCACTTGATGAGGAGGGTTTTTAGTTTTTGGTCTATTCCATCCATTTTTCCTCCAATTTTTATAACTTGTGAGCATTCTCCTACTATGAATTATTGTGGGATGTAAGGATGCACCTCAAAAGAATTTTTGTGTGCCACTAAGTATTGATGGCCCACACGTATCTTGGAAAAATAAGCATGTGGAGGTACTTAAGTTAGGGGCCAAGTCCTTGGATTCAACTTAGACATGATGGTTAGGAATATAGTGATGTTCCTGGAAAGAAACAACCTCAATTCCTTCAATTTCCTAACAGATAAGCTCAGGGATATACTTCTCATAAGAAGCTAGGGATTTCCTAGCTTGCACCTAGGTTCATAACTAAGAGGTTGAAGTCATGTGAATGGAGGTTGGAGAGGATGAAGAGGGATGAACTCTAACCCTTCCTCAATTGGGAGTTCCATATCTTACACAAGTCATAATGAAACATAAAATCATGGAGGTTTTGTAATGTCGACCAGGGGTGGACTATGGACGAGAGAGGCGACAAGATGAGAGTTTGGATTATCAATATGAATGAGAAAAAATTGAGGAGTAGTAGAGAGGATGGCAGAGTAAAGGTTATTAGTACAAGGCATGAAGGAAAAATCAATTAGGGGTTGATACAAAAGTATAGGCTGAAGGGATATGATACAAGAGTAGAGAGGTTGATAAGATCAAGAGGTAAGTTGATAAGGGAGGGTTACCAAAGATAGAGAATTGCTAGGAGGTCAATTCAGAGTGGATTTTCTACGAGAGATGTACCAATCCACAAACCATAAAAGCCACAAAATGTCCCAAGCAAGAATAATTATATGTGAATGAAATTGAACTAGATTAAGAATAGGCTTACCTTGGAGGTTGAGAGGCCTATCCTGAGAAGTTGAGAAACTAGGTTTGCAACTCGAATAATGATGTGCACTGAATGAAATTTTCAAACCATATGGGATGGAGCCTTTATATAATTGTACATGGTCATGATATATGCATAGGAGAGATTTGGCTCACACAATTTTGTTGATATTAAAGAAGATTGTATAATCAAATTTTCATAATGTATTGAGCATTATATAAGAGTGCAACAAATTACTCATAAATGTTGATGGAATTATGATATGTGTCGATTATCTTGCAGTGAAGGGCTATCGCGGCATCCACTTACCAAGAAGATTGATATGGAGTGTCTTGGCTATGAGTAAGGGTCATCATTCTAGTATAATTAACCAGTGCCTCCACCTTCTGCCATAACATGGATCTACATAGATTGGTACTAGATTCATATGTCACACAATGTTGGATCCTATAATTCATGCTAGTATGTTTTCAAGGCATCTTTCAAGCCCGATTCAGGGTAGATGGCTTACATGCTACAATTATTGTGGTGATGTAGCATCATGATGTTAGAGTGGGAGGGGAGGGCCCGCGTTAGGGCACCCTTTGTGGGGAGAAGAGAATTAGTTAAATTAATATTGTCCTTACAATGACATTAAAAATGATATTTTTTACATGAAAAGTGAAGGTAATCAGCTCTTGCAAGGGGAATTTAATGCTATAATGATGATTACTCAAGTGTTGTTGTTGCTACAAAAACCCTCCAAAATTATGACTACACTTGAATTTTGGAGCTTACTGAGGATATTATGATCTATCATTCCATGTAAATCGTAGTTAGCTCATGGCTAGCTAATTTTTTTCTAAGCACTCAAGTCTTCTTCTCAGATTCTAAGTGTCAAAGTCACTTTCTCATACATGCTCAATCTTGGGTGAATTAAAAAATGTGCTTCTTTCTATGCAAGCTTAGATAGGCCTTGCATAACTTACACAATATCTAGGGATAGTGCTTGCACAATGTTTAGTATAGTAAAATGTGCAACCTATGCTGGCAATCATTGCACAATATCATTTGATAGTTCTCTCACTTTGGTTACAATTGTACTACTATTCTAGTGAGTTTTCTCAACTATCACTTTTGCATAACTTTATTTTCACAAGTGTCACTTTCACTTTCCCAACTGCTATTTTTTCTTTCTTTTGATTTAACAAGTGCCATTTTCACTTTGGCATGTGCCACTTTCACTTTCTTTAGCTTTCACAAGTGTCATTTTCACTTTTTCTTACTATCATAAGTGTTGCTTTCAATGTCGTTACTCCTACATGTGTCGCACCTCAATGCACCACTAGAGGAAGCTCTAGAACACTCTTCTACATTCGATGAGTCTATACGTCATAAGAATATGCACCATAAACTATCCCATAGCTTAACACACTTTCTAGCTACAACCGAAACTTGTTTTCCAACTTGTATTCTAAGTGTCACACAACTACTATTTATCTCTCACACATAGAAATAAGTGTCACACAACTACTATTTATCTCTCACACATAGAAATAAGTGTCACTTTGCTATCATTTGAAGGAATGCATGATGATTTCAAGTACTGTGCATCCTTCTAGCTTGTGTTTGATGGAATTTGTGTGTGTGATCCTATTTTGAACTTGTTTGTATATTCTCTCCTCTTTTGTTCCATTGATCCCACACTTAGCCATTTTTTGGCTTTCCCTTGCATTAGCATATTGTAAACTTAGACTCCTAGTTAGTGGATGGGCACATAGCATATTTCTAACCAATAGTGATTCATCCTTTATCCTTCACAAATGTGTACTACACCATCCTCAAGGAAACCTCTTCCATAAACACATTGCATAATATTGAATTGTAGTCTCTTAATCTTTCCCTGGTTATCGTTAAAAGCTACACCCAAGCTTGAGCCCTGATTTCCTCCCTAGCACATTTCACAATTCTAGTGGACAATACAACCTGTCTTGGATTACTGTTGAGGATAAATGCATAGTACAATAAGCCTACCCTTCCTTCATTGTGCATTGCATAATCTCCATTAACAGTTTCTCAACCCTTAGTTTCTAGACTTTCCCACTGCATAGGTGGCTTGCTCAGATCACTTTTCCATTATGTGTTGTGAACTTTTAGTCAACATTGGAGCCTCTGAGTACACTTGCAGAATAAAACTATGCATAAAATTGAGCCCGCCTCTAAGTATTAGTGAAATTTATAGCTTTAGCTAGCAAGCCATCAACCATTGTCCATTAGACTTTCTCATTTCGCAGAGGACTTTCTCAAAATCCTTCTTTACTATGTAGTGCACACATCTAGTCAAAAGTGATATGCCCCTTGACCACTGCAACTAAGAATTGTGCTATGCTCTCCCTATTCCTCTTTTGGGAAGCTTCACTCCCTAGCCTCCTAGCTTCTACTTCCATCATTACACACACATGCTTGGCTCTTTACCTTTCTCTAACACAATGCACATCTCTAGTACAAAATCACTCCTTGCTTACCTCTTGTAACTACGCACTATTGCCAAGCAGGCCTCTCCCTCTCATCTCCTACATAGGCCCATCACAATTAACCCCTTCCATGAGCAAAGTAGAGGTAGAGTAGAAGTGCGTTGTCATGAGTTAACTTCATCTACATATGTACCATCTCAACATGGAAAGCTGATGCTGAAGGAAGATGTCAAGGAGAGGCTACAAGGAAGCACTTGTAGAGAAGAAGAAAAAATAAGAACCACCATGAATACCTGAAGAAATATTAGACCATGACAGAGTGGTGGCACCTCATGTTTCCTTGGAAGGTTCCAACTTTAGATGGTGAAGATGAAGTACATATCTAATCTATTATGAAGAATGCAAGACATAGTAGAAAAATAGAGGAACTTTGGCATGGATACGTCATAATGGAGTTGCATGTCATAGTTGTCAAACGATGACCTCACAAGGTGTCATAAAAAATTTCATGGTGTCCATGTCCATGTACTTAGCCACATAACGTGGAGTTGTAATTATGTATTTTTAGCAAAAAATGTGAAAATATAAATATGGGGAAGTCCAAGAGTCAGATGTTGACAAAAGGGTCACTAGGAAAAGTCCAAGAGTCTTGTATAAGTTCAAGAGTCATGGGGATATGAAAGGTCATTCCTATTGTTATAAATACACCCTCATAACTCAAGCAAATGGCTTTTGGAGGCTTGGATTTTTGAGATCTAGCCTTGGATTCTCTCTTTTGGAATAGGAGAGAAGATCATTCCTTTAGGACCAAGTAGTGACTTAATGTTCCAGTATTGGAGTTAGTGCCTCACCATTGTAATTGTGTACTTGGAAATTTCACCTAATTATCAGAAGCTCGTTGAGCTGACACACTTTCACACATGTATCATGAATATTGTAAGACTATTCTTTGATTTTTGCAGTATATGTCGTGTTCATATGTACTAAATAAAATGAACTATTTTGTTGGCTTTGATGCTTATCTTGTTGAATGTGTGTTGTATTTGCTTTCATGAATCATTATTAAATTGTGAACTAATTTGAAAGTTAATTAACAAATATTTCATTTCTCTTGTGTGCCTCTCTTAGGATAGCACTGTTACTTTCCTCCCAAAGGCTCACTCTCTCTTTCCCTCTCGTGGAAGTATCCTTTTATGCAATGCAAATGTGTGATTCATAGTGTCAACACACTTGTTTGTTTCAAAGGTTATGTGTATAATCTCTTATGTTTCCCATTGAAGCCAAGGAAAAAATTTGAGTTATGGTGACTAGGTCGATACTCTAGATGCGACTCCTATCCCAAATGATGTGAGGTCTAGTTGGGAATTCATACTAGGGAGACCCCTTAGTTGATATATTTCCAACACCTTCAACATTTGGTACTAGAAGGAGGGCTAGATGAGTTGATCCCATTGAATTTGCTTTGAATCTCTTATCTTGAATGACTCATCCCCAAATAGTAATCCTGGGGTCTTTTTCTAAACGAGTAGATCTTAAAATACCCACGAGAATAATCAATAACTTATCTAAATTTAAGTTTGATGACAAGGGTGAACTAATTGTACTTGGACAACTAATTCAATTTATTCATTTTTGTCTCTGTAATGGAATTCATTGTAAAGATGTTTAGAGCAGGTTGTTCATCCTCACCCTTGAATGTCATATGAAACAATGGTTTCATACATTACCAACCTCTTCTATTCATTGATTTGAACAACTTGTCAAGGAGCTTTGTAAAGCATTTCACATGTATGATTCTCAAGATTTATATAAAAGTATCAATCAACGTAGAATGAAATTTGATGAAACATTAGATGATTTTCTTGACCATTTTCTTTATCTTTGTTATGAATTTTTAGAAGAAGATGTGGATTGGGATTTCATGATTGAAACGGTTCAGTATTTGTTTCAAATACCTTTGAAACAATTCGAGCCAGAATCCATGAATGATTTTCCTCTTCCAGCTCATATCAATCATGATACATCCTGAATCTTTGAGGAGGAACTTACTATCACTTTTTTTTTCCTTTTCTTCCTCCTTTATCAATACCAATTTGGGTTCCTCCTTGTGATGATGTTGAAGTTGGGAAATCAAACTGTTGATCCCTCTTTTCCACCTTCAGCTACACTCCATGATTTAGATATTATTGAGGAGAACTTGGAATGGTTGAATGCTTACATGGAGCTTGAAGTGAAAGCTAATCCCTTTGTTTTTCAAGATCACATCAATTTATAGAATCTTGAATCTTATCTAATTGAAAACATGATTTCCTCCAGGGATACTGTAAAACCTCTACCATCTATGTCTCATGATTCCTTGTTTCATGATCTGCTTGATCAACCTACTTCAAAATCTCTGGATTTTCAATCTGTTGTTTCAAGTAGTAACCAAGAACAAGGTAGTTGCATTTCACATGTAGAGGAGGAAAATGTTGAAGATATATCTTATATTTTTTCCCTCTTTTAAGATGATAATATTCATTTTCTAGCTGATCACTGATCTTGTAGTCTTGATAAACTATCAAATGATACCAAACCATTCGTTCAAGTTGAGACTTTGGACAACCATCACCTTGACATACATGTTTTCACTAATACATATGGCGATAAGTGCCCAATTAAATTGGGTGATACATTTTCTTCTTCAAAGGACTTATATTTGCAAGGTATCAATCTAAAATCCACTTCTCATAGTTTACAATATCCATTTATGGTTTGGGATACTCTTTCAATTCAAAATGATCCAGAAATTCCTTTGATTTATACTTCCTCATATGAAAAACTCTAAGAGGCAAGTTGTTTTGTTTTTTAATATTTGGTATACCCTGTTGAAGAAAAACAAGGTCAATCTAAATGTCACGTTGGTAATGTTGATGAAAATCATCTCATAATATTGATTCATTATTCTTACAAGCTCAATATGATTTAGTTACAATCAATGTTTCTCCTCCTAAATATTTTCATCTTTCCTCACCTATAGCACATTGTTCATTGTACCTATATATGTTTGATAAGTTTGTTATACCATTGGTTTCTCTAAATCCTTTAGATATTTATCTGACTGGTCATTATTGCAATCAGGTACAAGATGGTGTGATCCTACAATTAGAGTATAAAAAGATTGAATCCATTATTATTGATCTGTTCAACTATAAATATTTCATAAGTTAGGAGGAATATGTTACAACTCTAAATGATCAAGGGAGTTTTTTTATTGATGCATCCAAATGCTTTATCCATAAAGAGTTTGATATCTGAAATATGATCAAACCATTGGAACTAACAATGTTTTCATTGATACATCAGATGATAGTGGTGCATATCTACCTGTTGATTTTTCTAAGCCACCCAAATTCAATAATCCATCATTAGAAAGTTTAGAGATCTGTCAGGAAGTTGAGTCACTTTAGCCTTGCTGATGGTTATGTCAAGTTATCACAATCCTATTGAGATACATGAATGAAGTTGGATCTAGATTTTCATACATAATTTTTCCTTAGCATTCATCCACTAGAGGTGAGCCCATTCTTGATGGACTTTCAACGTTTTCAAGTTAATCTTCCTAATCCTCAAGATAGACTTTCTGATTAGATAAATGACTCATGCTAGATCAATTTTTTATCATGAATATCCCTTTTAATAGACCAAGGGTTGGAGAGAACATCTTTCATGGATACTTATAGCCTTAAAGCCTATCATTCTAATCATCAAGATATAGGTCATTTTTCGCTGGAAGATTTCTCCCTGTTAAACTCTTCTGAGATCGATCATCTTCTTATCCATTTTGTGTATGTCATGAAGTTAATCATCCTTCTGGCACAATATCTCTCCTTGAGTGATAGAAAATGCTTGAGTCATTTAGCAGACTAAAACCCTCATGTTGATACAAATACTAGATTTTATTTGACACATGTTTCCAATCTTTTGTCAATTCAATATCCTAATTGGTTTCCTAGATTTACGGTGTCAACAATTGCTTTTAATTCCTTAAGCTATCATATTGCTAGTTTTTCATGTAATTAGATATGAATGGAACCAATAGAGAATCGATAATCTTATATGTTAATCAACCAATCTAATGATAATGATGGTTTTAACAACTGCTAGTCCATCAATAATTTTATCACTAGTACATCTGATGATGGTTGTTTCACATTAGTTGATCTTGTCGAGTCTATTGATCTTCGTGATTCATCACTTCAGTGTTCAGATACTTGTCAGATGGTTGAGGAACTTCAATTTTTGCTGATGGTTAGGTCAGGTCTTCACCATATTGAAAAGGTTTATGAACAAGATCAGATCAAATTCCCCTCAGAGGATTCTCTTTTTGATTCAACTGTGTTAATCGAAAATTCCTTTTTTCATGAGTCTCAAGGTTTTCAAATTGGTTGTTTTGAATATCGAGATCCAATCTCTGAATTGTTAGTGAAATCTTACTTGGAAAGCTCCATTGTTGATAATAAGTTTTGATCTTTCTTAATGCTTGTTAGAAGTAAAAACATAGATGAAGGCACATGCAAAAGAAGCTTTCCAAGTTTGCATTACTGTTGTTCTAAGCGAAAAGGTAAAGTTGAGAACTTCTTAAAACTAGTTTCTATGGCACATCTTTCTAGCATTAGCTAGGAAATTCATTTTATTGTGCAAGGTATTCAAGCTATTATCTTTACTTTTGCACATTTATCTATATGGTTTTTAATCACTTGTATCTTTGTGTTTTTAGGTCAGGAGTAGTTATGGTGGTTACATTGGAAATTTCATTACACTGAGCCCTAACCTTCTAGCCGATTAGGTTATGAGTAGGTCTAGGTGAATTTTAGCTCTCTATTTACATTGAATGATCCTTCATTTTACCCTTATCTAGTCCTCACATTTGGTTTGTTTGCTTTGTTTGTCTGTCGTGTTGATTTTCAGTTAAGGTTTACTTTTGTTTTTGTTTTCTTGCTATGCCTTGTTGTTTTTTTCTTGGTTTTGTTTCATAAGACTGTACATGAAAATTCTATTGCTTGGCTCAAAAGACAATGTGGAGAATGTTGAAATATGGCAACAAGAATATTCCAATTTAATTTTTCCTTGAATTAAATTGTGAATTAAAATCGAATTTAGTATTAACAACTACTAGGAATTAATTAATTAATTAATTTTAAATTAATTAGTAGGAGAAATTCAAGTTAGAAGTATTTATGAAGTCATGTAAGAGTTATCCCTTAAATTAAGGATATAAGATTGAGTTATATTTTAGTTTTGATTAGTTAACTTAGTTTACTAAGTTAAGCCCAGTTAAATTAGTTCCAAACTATTTGAGGAACTAATAGTGAGTTAACAGTCAGTTGATGCATTAATACACTCAACTAGTGCTACTCCAGTTAATTGAAGATTCCCTCATTAGAAACTCATGCATGTCTATTCTGAGAAAGACCTTGTTGTGATTAATGTTCAAGGACAATGTACTATTAGTTTCATGTGTTTTCTCATGGAGAAAGCTCATGCATGCAGTCAAGGATTCATCCTAGAGGATTGCGCAGTTTTGAAGGTTGTTTTTCCACTTGGTAATAGGCTAATCATCCATAGGGAACAACAAAAGGAAATAGGAGCTTGGAGGGAAGAGAGGAAGGCTGGAGAGAAGCCAAGATTGCCTATGAGCATCTGTGAGGATTGTACTAAGAGCTGGCTAGCTGTGAGAGCTAAGGCTTTGTATAATTCCTATGTATTTCCACCATGTATGATAATACAATAGTGTGGGGTTTTTATCTGCGACTTTCCCCAAAGTATTTTTCATGTGTATTGTGCCATTGATTCTTCTTCTTCTGGTTATATTATTCAACTCGATCTTTAAGTTTCCACAAATTGATAGTAGAAGTAGGTTATATTAATTTGCTTCGATTTATATTGCATCATCGGGTTAACCTAAAACAAATTTTCTACATGGTGTCAGAGTTGTGAACAATATGCTGAAAAGAGAATTCAAAGTTTGAAGTTCGGGGAAAATCAAATTCATATCATACTTCAAGGTTGGTCAATGGCGTTCTATGGCTTGAGACTCGAGTATGCCTTGGAAGGAAGCTCAAATTAGATAGCATGGAAAGATAGAATGGAGGCTATATTAGAAGACAATGGATTGAAGGAATTCATTGATCAAGAAATCCCAAAGCTAGCTTCAACTAATGCACAAGAGTTGGCTGAGTGGAAGAAGTGTGTGGCGAAGGCGATATGGATCATCCTTGAGGGAGTTCAAGACCATATTGTCTCGATTCTCCATGGGAAGGATACTCCATTTTCAATGTGGAAGACATTGAAGGACCTCTACCAAAAATGTAGCAACTAGAGGAAATTGGTGCTCAAGGATAAGCTTCGAAGAATCAAGATGGAGAAGGGTGATACTATTTCTACATATCTGAAAAAGCTCACCACCTATAGAGATGAGCTTGTCCGTGTGGGAATAACTACAATCGATAATGATATGGTGAGCCTCTCTCTCCTTTTCCTTCCAAAGAGCTGGAATAACTACTAGGACTTTGTGAATGGAAGGGAGAAACTACTGGATTGGGAATGATTGTGGTTGGATCTTATGTAGGAGGATGTCAAGAGAAGCACATGAGATGGTTCCTCATCCAAGAATGATGATGAAGAAAATCTGGCCTTGGCATGTAAGGAAAGGAAAGGGAAGGGGAAGGCTTCCCATTTCAAATCGAATTCTTCTCATGGAGGCAAGAAGGGTGACATGTCTACAGTAAGATGCTTTAATTGTCACAATATGGGACATTATGTGACTAATTTACCATCGAATAAGTCCAAGAAGGGATCCTCGGAAGGATCGGAAGGTGAGGCATCAACCTCTCAGTTCAACTTGGATTTTACCCTCATCACATGCATGGTGTCATCGATGATGGGTTGTGTCTGGTATCTTGACAGTGGAGCCTCATTCCACATGACCAGTGATAAAAATTTATTCAGTGCCTTGGAGGAGAAATACCTGAGATGCACATAAAGATGGGTGACGACGGAAGGTATAGTGTTTCAGGAGTGGGCACAGTTTCTTTTCAGAGGGAGCATGGAGCTCCTCTCACCTTGACAGATGTGATGTATGTGCCTGGACTGAAGAAGAACTTGGTATCAATCATGATGTTGGAGGACAAATATTTTGTCTTCAATAAAGGAATGGCATTCCTAAGACACATAGCCATGGGTCAGACCAAGAGGATAGGGATTTTGGTGAAGAATGTCTATAAACTAGAGGTAGATGATTGTGTAGCATTGAGTACGAAAGCATAATTGGTGCAAAGCCAAGACATTGGTGAGTTGTGGCACATGTGGTTGGGCCATTTTAATCATGGGGCTTTGAAGATAATGCAACAAATATCTACAGGGCTTCCCAAAAGTAAACTTGAGCAAGTTACACATGCAAAGGTTGTACCTTAGGAAAGTACACCAAGTCTTCCTTTCATGATCGAGATAGTTGAGCAGAGGATATCTTAGAGCAAGTTCATATTCATTTGAGTGGACCATTCTCGACAACATCCACAATGAAGAAAAGGTATTATGTGATTTTCATTGATGACTATTCTAGTAAATGTTGGATTTATTTCATGTAGAAGAAGGACCAAACTTTCACAAAGTTTTGTGAGTTCAAAGCTTTGGTCGAGAAAGAGCCAGGGAAGAAGATCAAGGCCTTGAGAAGAAACAATGGTGGAGAATATGTCTCTCAATAGTTTAAGGACTTTTTTGCAGTGGAAGGAATTAGATGAAAGTTGACGGCACCTCATAAACCACATCAGAATGGGGTGGCCGAGAGGAAGAACAAAACTATTGTAGGGACAACACAGGAAATGCTGCATGACTGTTGGTTTGTGTTATATTCTTTCCATGACTAGCCCATGTAGTTAATCAAAGGGTTAGAGGGCGGATGAAGCCCCCCTTTCGTTGCATTGATTGTGTAGTGGGGGGTCACAGGGGGTTTGAGGGGTGTAGGTAACCCCCTTCTATGGGGTCCGAGGTAGCGCCCCATACAATTTTGTTTTTTGACCCTATATTAGGTTGGGTAGACCTACCTATGGTTTTGTGCATGATTTTCACACATGGTTTTGGACGTGATGGTTTTCGGTCCATGGTTTTGGATGCGATGGTTTTCAGTCAATGGTATTGGACGCTTGTGCATTTATAAATATGTATTGTAACATTGAAAGGAACATAATGAAAAATACATCTGGTAGTCCTGTTTTTGGGATCTAAGGGAAAATCTTTATGTATATGTGTTTTACGTGTTATGTTGTTGCATTGTTTATTTTCTGTGCTTTAGAATTCATATGCAAGTAATTTTTGTATGGGGTTAAAACCTACATTTGGTGTCAAAGCTATTTTGGCTTCAAGGGGACACCTTTGTTGCTGAGAGGTTTTGCTCGGTCCTATCGTAGACCCTATTCAGTGGGAGATGTACGAGATCGATTCTGGTGGTGAAAGAAGATGGCGAGCAATGGAAAGATAGAGATCGAAAAATTTAATGGTCAAAGTTTTGAGTTGTGGAATCTCAAGATGGAGGATATGTTGTTGGATAAAGATCAATGGAACATGGTAGATCTGGGTACTAAACCAATGGCAGTGTTCGATGAAGAATGGAAGAAGTTGGAACGGAAGGTAAGAAGCACAATATGATTGTGTGTCTCAAATTCAATATTGTTGAATGTATCAGGGGAGGCTACGACAAAGGATTTATGGGACAAGTTAGGTACTTTGTACCAATATAAGTCTTTGGTGAATAAACTCTTCCTACGGAAAAAGATGTATAACCTGAGGATGAAAGATGGAGACTCAGTGATAGAGCATTTGAATGCATTTAATATTGTGGTAAGCCAGTTATTGTTTGGTGATATTAAAATTTCAGATGAAGATAAGTGCATTAGTTTGTTGTGTTCTCTACCAAATTCATGGGATAGTCTAGTTATTGCAATAGGTAGCAATGCAACTACCTTGCAGTTTGATGAAATAGTATCATCCTTGCTAACAAAGGAGATGAGATGGAAAAATAAGGAGAGCTAGAATGGTGATGACTTGTTTGTACAAGGACGGTCCTAGAACAGAAACAAAAATAAGTCATCGAGTGGGAGATCTAAATCTAGAGGGAGATCTAAATCTCTTGGAAAACCTATGAAGGTGGTTTGCTGGAAATGCAGAAAGGAAGGGCACTACAAAAGGGACTGTAAAACTAAAGATCTTGATAAAGGAAAGGGATCTGATGATTCTCCTTCTGCAAAGGTGAAAACCACCTCAGATGAAGGTGGGGATGTGTATTTGGCTTCTTCAAGTACACATGTAGATCATGAGGCATGGTAGATTGACTCATGTGCATCATTGCACTTCACTCCCCATAGAAAGTGGTTCTGCAAGTATGAGAAATATGATGGTGGTGATGTCTTCTTAGGGGATGATAGGAAGGCTAGAACCATTGGTCGTAGAAAAGTAAAGTTGAAGTTGCAAGGTGGAAGGGTTAGAACACTTCTGGGTGTTCTACAAGCAAGCCAGATGATGCAGGTGTAAAAATAGTGTTCAAGAAGGATACCTGCAAGATGGTTCGGGGAGCACTGGTATTGATGCAGGGAGTTTGGATTGGAACTCTGTACAAGTTGCAAGGTAGAACTGTTGTTGATGGGTGCAACAGTTCTGTGGTTCCTGAAAGTGGAGTAGAAAATCTAGTGATCTCTAGAGAGAAGACCATGCTGTGGCATCAAGGGCTTGGACATATTGGAGAGAAGGGCCTTCGAATACTTCATGGTAAAGGTATGGTAGAAGGTATGAGTAATAGCTCTCTGGATTTTGATTTTTGTGAAAATTGTGTATATGGGAAGAAATTCGAGTGAGTTTCCTATGGTGGTAAGAGGGCGAAACAAGATATTAGGCTGTGCAAGTGTTGTTTTTGGACCTTTGAAGGTTCCATCACTGGGTAGTCTTGTACTATGTATCATTTTAACAGATACTTCTAAAGGAATACATGGATATATTTCCTTAAGAAGAAATCTGAAGTCTTTGACAAGTTTAAAGAATTTAAGGCTCTGGTGGAAAACCAAACAGAGAAGAAGATAAAGGTGTTAAGGACAGATAATGGTGGAGAGTTTTGTAGTAATGAATTTGAAGAATTCTGTAAGAAGTGTGGTATAGCAGAGCAGCAGACTACTCCATATACACCTCAGCAAAATGTAGTTGCAAAAAGAATGAACAAGATGATGATGGAAAGGGCAAGAAGCATGCTCAATGGTGCCAGGTTAGGACATGAATTATGGGCAGAGGTGGTGGAGACAACATGTTACTTGGTCAACAGATCACCTTCATCAACGTTGGAGGATAAGACTCCACAGGAGGTATGGACTGGTAAGAAACCCTCTCTTTCACATTTGAGGGTATTTGGATGTGATGCATATGTACATGTTCCAAAGGAGAAATGAACCAAGTTGGATAGTAAATATGAAAAGTGCATATTTATTGGGTATAAGGATGGTTTAAAGGATTATAAGCTTTGGAATCCAGTAACAAGGAAGGTTGTGTACAATCGAGATGTGGTGTTCAGAGAGGTTAAATATGTTATTAAACATGAAGTCCAACTAAAGGAACCTGAGAAGATAGAGTTTGAGCTAAAGGACGGAGAACTAGAATCTACAATAGAGGAGGAATAAGAATACGAAGAGCCACAAACTCCGGGTGTGAGAAGATCAGTTCAAGAAAGAAGGCAACCAGAAAGGTATAGTCCATCTTCTTTTTGTTCAAAATTTTCTTTATCTATTACTAATGATGATCCCAGAACTGTGAAGGAAGTAGTAGATTCAGAGGATGGAAAAATTTGGAAAGAGGCCATGGTTGATGAAATGGCATCTTTGCACAAAAATGAGGCTTGGGATCTGGTAGAGTTACCGGCTGGAAGGAAACCCATTGGCAGTAAATGGGTGTTCTAGAAGAAGACAAATGAAGAAGGAAAGGTGGAGAAATACAAATCTTGGTTGGTAGCAAAAGGTTATTCCTAGGTGTCGAGAATTGATTTTGGTGATATTTTTTCTCCTGCTACCAAGGTAACTTCTATTAGATTACTTTTATATATTGCTACTACTTTTGATTTTGAGGTAGAATAGATGGATGTGAAGACAACATTTCTTCATGGGGATCTGGAAGAGGATCTCTACATGAAGAAACTTGAAGGTTTTGCGATGAAGGGTAAGCAAGAAATGGTATGCAAGTTAAAAAACTCTGTGTATGGGTTAAAACAGTCACCAAGGATGTGGTATCAAAAAATTGATACATTTATATGGGGACTTGGCTTCACCAGAAGCAAAGTAGATAACTGTGTGTATTTTAAATTAATTGGTGACTGTGTTATTTATTTGGTCTTGTATGTGGATGATATGTTGCTGGTTGGAAATGACAAATAAATTATCCAGGATTTGAAGACCCAATTGTCCTCCAAATTCTACATGAAAGATATTGGTGTTGCAAACTATATTTTGGTCATGGAAATTAAAAGAGACCAAGATAAGAGGAAGCTTTGGTTAAGCCAGAGGAAGTATGTCGAGACAATAATGCGGAGGTTGAATATGAAGGATAGTAAACTGGTGAAGGTTCCTATTCCTGTGGGTGTGAGGTTATCTACTGAACAGTGTCCCAAGACACAAGAAGAGGAAGAGGACATGTCCCATGTTCCATATGCAAGTGTAGTCGGTAGCCTGATGTATGCAATGGTCTATACTAGAACAAACATTGCACATGCAGTGGGGGTATTGAGTAGGTTTATGTCAAAACTAGGGAAGGAGCACTGGACAACATCGAAGCAAGTTTTCAGGTATTTACATGGTACTAGTGATTATGGTTTGTGATACAAAGGAAGACCAAGATTGGATAGAGTGTTGGATATTCATGGCTTTGTTGATGCAAACTGGGCAAGAGATATGGATTAGAGAATATCTACAAGTGGGTATGTGTTTAACCTATTTTTAGGTGCAGTCAGTTGGATGAGTAAGAAATAATCTACAGTGGCACTATGAACTATAGAGGCAGAATACATGGCAGTGACTCATGCAAGCAAGGAAGGAGTTTAGTTGTAAAGTTTGTGTTCAAGTATGGGGTTAGTACAAGGAGCTATAAGGATAGACTATGATAGCCCAAGTGCAATTTTCTTGGGAAAGAACCCTGCATATCATTCAAAGACAAATCACATTGATGTTCAGTATCACTTTGTGAGGGATAAGATAGAAGAGAAAAAGGTGTTGCTGGTAAAGGTGGACATTTTGAAGAATACTGCAGATGCATTGACAAAATATGTGAGCTCTGAGAAGTTCTCTTGGTGTAGAGAATCAATTGGCATTGCAGGGTTGGATAAATGACTAAGCTCTCTTGTGGCTCCTTGCGGAAAGAAAACAAAAAGGGGGAGAATGTTGGGTTGTGTTATATTTTTTCCACGACTAACCCATGTAGTTAACCATAGGGTTAGAGGGGGGGCGAAGCCCCCCCTTCATTGTGTCGATTGCGTAGCGGGGGGTCACAGGGGGTTTGAGGGGTAAAGGTAACCCATTTTGTTTTTTGACCCTATATTAGGTTGGGTGGACCTACTTATGGTTTTGTACATGATTTTCACACATGGTTTTGGACACGATGGTTTTCGGTCCATGGTTTTGGAGGCGATGGTTTTTGGTCCATGGTATTAGATGCTTCGGCATGCATAAATATGTATTGTAACAATGAAAGGAACATAATGAAAAATCAAGCTAGGAGTCCCGGTTTTGGGATCTAGGGGAAAATTTCTCTGTATATGTGTTTTATTTGTTATGCTCTCGCATTGTTTATTTTCTGTGTTTTAGAATTCGTATGCAAGTAATTTTTGTATGAGGTTAAAACATACAATGACCAAGGCCTACCACTTCACTTGTGGGCTGAGGCATGCAACTCAGTGATCTATTTGCAGAATAGAAGTTCGCATCACATACTTGGGATGAAGACACCAGAGGAAGTTTTCTCTGGTAAGAGACCAAATGTGGGTCACTTCAGGATCTTTGGCTCATTGGTATATTGCCATGTGACAAAGGATGCATAGAAGAAGCTTGAGCCAACAGTAGAGTTGGGGATATTTGTGGGGTACACTGATACACGTCACGACTATTGGGTGTAGATCCTACCAGTCAGAGGATAGTGGTTCACAGAGATCTCAAGTTTGATGAGAAGGCCATGCGAGTTTCCCTTGAGAGGGAGCTCCAACTATAGGCTATGGAGGAACTGTTGGTTCCTAAGGAGGAGGAGCCTCAAACTGATGTGGAGCAGTTGCATGTAGAGGTTCTAGGAGTGGAGATATCCACTTAATCAGAGTCTTCTAGAGATGAATGGAAGTGCACAAAAGAAGCTAGCATATTGTTGGAGGATACGAGAGAGAATGTGGGAGCACCATATTCTCAGCGCAGATAGTGGAGATCACCTGAGAGGCACACTAGATACATGGCCCTTGCTAGGGAATGTGTTGAGACGAAGCCATCTTCCTTTGAGGAAGTAGTGCAAAAACCGATTTGGGTTGATGCTATGGTGGAGGAGTATCACTCCATAGTTCGTAATGGTGTTTGGGACGTGGTTCCGAGACTGGAGAACAAGTCAGTTGTGAGTTCCCATTAGCTTTACGAGGTAAATCAAGCTGTTGATGATAGTGTGGAGAAACATAAGGAAATATTTATTGTCTGTGGTTTTTCATAGGTCGAGGGGATTGACTATGATGAGACTTTTTCTCCTGTCACAAGGTGTTCATCTATAAGATCTATGTTGGCACTATGAGCACAGATGGGTTGGAAGATCCATCAGATGGATGTGAAGACTACATTCCTCAATGACTAGATTGAGGAAGAGGTGTACATAGAGAAACCAAAAGGTTTTGAGATCTTTGATCGTGAGTCACATGTTTTTCGGCTCAAGAGAGTGTTGTACGGGCTGAAGCAAACACCTCATGCTTGGTACACCACGATATATAAATACTTCACTAGGTTGGGATTCATAAAGAGTGAAGCAGATGAGAACCTATACCAAATCGTGGTGAAAGGTAAGTTGTTGATTGTCGTACTTTATGTTGATGATCTCATATTGAATGACGATGATCATTTGAACATGTATTGCAAGGAGGACCTTGCAAGAGAATTCAAGATGAAAGACATGGGTCTCGTGCATTACTTCCTTGGCATGGAAGTGTCGCATAAGGATGGGGAGTTGTTTGTGTCTCAGGGTAAGTATGCCAATGAGATAATCGGGAGATTCCACAAGGAGAAAGATGTTGACATTTTGACAAAGGCATTGTCAAAGTGTAAATTTGAGTTCCATAGAGACAAGATTGGGGTGGCAGATAATCCCTTTCTTGTTGAGAGGGAGTGTTGAAATATGGCAACAAGAATATTCCAATTTAATTTGTCCTTGAATTAGATTGTGAATTAAAATCAAATTTAGTCTTAACAACTAACTTGGAAATAATTAATTAATTTATTTTAAATTAATTATTTGGAGAAATTCAAGTTAGAAGTCTTTTTGAAGTCATGCAAGAGTTATCCCTTAAATTAAGGAGATAAGATTGAGTTATATTTGAGTTGTAATTAGTTAACTCAGTTTACTGTGTTAAGTGCAGTTAAATTAGTTCCAGAATTTTTGAGGAACTAATAGTGAGTTAACAGTTAATTGATGCATTAATAAACCCAAATAGTGCTTCTCCAATTAACTGAAGATTCCCTCATTAGAACCTCATGCATGTCTATTATGAGAAATACCCAATTGAGATTAATGTTCAAGGACAATGTACTATCAGTTGCATGTGTTTTCTCATGGAGAAAACTCATGCATGTAGTCAATGGTTCATCCTTGAGGATTGCACAATTTTGAAGGTTGTTTTTCCACTTGGTAATAGGCTAATGATCCACAAGGAACAACACAAGGAAATAGGAGCTTGAAGGGTAGAGAGGAAGGCTGGAGAGAAGCCAAGATTGCATGTGAGCATCTGTGAGGATTGTACTAAGAGCTAGCTAGCTGTGAGAGCTAAGGCTTTGTATAATTCCTATGTATTTCCACCATGTATGATAATACAATAGTGTGGGGTTCTTATCTGAGACTTCCCCAAAGTATTTTCATGTGTATTGTGCAATTTATTCTTCTTCTTCTTTTGGTTATATTGTTCAACTCGATCTTCAAGCTTTCGTAAATTGATAATAGATGTAGGTTATAGTATTCTGCTTTGATTTATATTTCATTATCGAGTTAACCTATCATAGATTTTCTACAACTTGAAAATGGAAATTGTGACGATGAACAACAATTGGCTAATCTATACTCCTCTTCTTTATTTTGGTGTACATTTCTTTAAATTCAATTATGTTTGATTGGAAAATACGTTTCGTTCCAAATGGAAAGCCTTTAAAAAAACTACAAAGCTTGTATCTCTATTAGGATCTTCATTCTAAATCAACCTTGTATTGAATCGGGTTTTGGCCTATTGACTCAATTAAGTAGAGAAGGGAAAGGAGAAAAATTTAAATGAGCATATCAATTTCATATATATTTTAATTTCTTGAGCAAGGAACAACCTCCCTTGCTCATAAATAAGTTCGGATCCATATTGCATCTCTGTACTATTAATGTTCAATAAATGATTCAAGAATATCTTTTGAAAATGAAATAAAATGGTGAAGAAGAGAAAGGATTCCTATGCATAGAGTTACTGAACATGCTTGTTGGTAGCGAAGCAATGCTTGTGATTACTTGGGGTAACTCTACCAAGGTACTGAAAAGGTTCATTGGTAGTGGAGCAAGACCAAAGAGTGTGCTTAAATCTGAATATCAAAATCTCATACTTATTATCCTTCTCCTTTGTCGAAACATTTGAGGTATGACTAGTCTTACGAATCTCTTTGAAGATGAGAAAGAATATAAGGGACTATATATTTAGCTAGGATAAATGGCAAAGGAGAGGTAATTTACATGGTGAATCAATACTTCCTGAAAGACTGAGACGTTTCATTTAAAGATAAGATCTAAACAAAGAAGCCTAAGTTCTACCAGTGTGTTGCTAATTATTGTTGCTACGACAAGCACACTCCAAAATTTTGGCTACAATTGAATTTTGGAGCCTACTAAGGATCTTACAATATTTTGTTCCATGTAAATTATAGTCACTTCATGTTTTGTTGATGTTTTTCTAAGAGCTCAAGTCTTATTCTCAGATTCTAAGTGTGAAAGTCACTTTCTCTTACATGCTCAGTCCTGGATGAATTCATAAATGCACTTCTTTCTATGCAAGATTATATATGCATTGCACAACTCCTGAAAATATGGCTTGAAAAATCTATAGGAATAGTGCTTGCATAATGTTTAGAATAGTAAACTATAAAACCTATGTTGACAGTGAGTGCACAATATCATTTGACAATCACTCTCACTTTGGTTTCAATTGTAATACTATTCCAGTGAGTTTTATCAACTTTCACTTTTGGCACCTTTGTTTTCGTAGGTGTTTCTTTCACTTGTGAAAATATTGTTTTGATTTATTTCAATTTAACAAGTGTTGTTTTCACTTTATCTTTTCTTTGGCATGTGTTTCTTTGAATTTCCTTAGCTTTCACAAGTGTTGTTTTCACTTTTTCTTATTGTTGCAACTGTCACTTTCAATGCCATTACTGCTACATGTGTCACACCTCAGCGCACCTCTAGAGGAAGATATCGTGCCTATTCTACATTATATGGGTCTATATACTATAATAATATCTATTAGAAAATATCTCACAACTTAGTGCACTTTCTAGCTACAATCAACACTTGTTTTCGAACTTGTATTCTAAGTGTTGCAAAGCTATGATTTATCCGTCGCACTTAGGAATAAGCGTTGTTGTGTTTCCATTTCAAGGTACAAATGATAATTTGAAGTATTATGCATCCTTTTGTCTTGAGTTTGATTGAATTCATGTGTTTGATCCTATTTTGGAACTTGTTTGTATGTTCTCTCCTCTTTTGTTCCATTGATCCCACACTTAGCCATTTTTTATCTTTCCCCTGCATTAGCATCTTGCACACTTAGACTCCTAGTTAGTGGGTGGGTGCATAAAAAATTTCTAGTCAACAATGATACATCCCTTATCCTATTTAAATTTACAATGTGTCATCCTAAGGGAAACCTATTCCATAAGCACATTGCACAATCTTGGATTACTGTCTCTCAATCTTTCCTTTCTTATCCTTGAAAATTGCACGGAAGCTTGAGCCCTACTTTCCTTCCTAACACATGTCATAGTTATAGTGGATAGTGAAACCTCTCTTGGATCACTTCTAAAGAGAACTATTCAATACACTAATCCTTCCCTTCCTTCAGTGCACATTGCACAATCTCAGTCAATAGTATCTCAACCCTTAAGTTGCTATACTTTCCTACTTCACAAGAGACTTGCTCAGATCACTCCTCCACTGCACAATGAATAATTTCAGTCAGTAGCGGATCCTCCTTGTACCCTTGTAAAATAAAACTACGCACAAACTTGACCTTGTCTCTTCGTCACAAAATATTGTGTAGTTTTAGTCAACAAGCCATCAACCCCTATCCACTAGACTTTCCCACTATGCAAAGAACCTGCTCAAGCACCCTCTCTACTACATGGTGCACACTTCTAGTTAGAAATGAGACACCTTAGACCACTACAACTAAAAGTTGTGTTATGCTCTCCCTCTTTCTCTTTTGGGTATCTTCACTTCCTAGCATCCTAGTCCCTACATCCAACACTGCACACACATTCTTGGCTCTTTCTCATTCCCTAGCGCAATGCACATTTATAGTGCAAAGTCAATCCCTGATTACCTCCTACAGATGTGGAATATGCCAAATCATGCCTATCCCTATCAAATCCGGCATAGGCCCATCACAATCAACCCTTTTAATGAGTAGAGTAGACGTAGAATAAGAGTTACTTGTCATGAGTGAACTTCATCTGCATATGTACCATCTCAACATGGCAAGGTGATGCTTAAGGAATATGTTAAGGAGAGGCTACAAGGAAGCACTTGTGGAGAAGAAGCACAAAGAATAACCATCATGAAGACTCGATGAAAACTTGGACCATGAAAGAGTGGTGGCACCTTATGTTTTCTTGGAAGGTTCAAGCTCTAATCTAGACCCTTTTATTAGTGAAGATGAAGTACATATTAGATCTATTATGAGAATGAAAGTCATAACAACAAAGATAGGAGATTGGCATGGATAAATCATAATGGAGTCTTATGTCATAGTTTTCAAATGATATCCTCTCAAGGTTTCATCACAAATTCCAAATGTCCATGTACTTTTCCACATAATGTAGAATTGTAAGTATGCATTTTCAATAAAAAATGAGAAAATGTAAATATACGGAAGTCGAAGAGTCACATGTAGAAAAAAGAGTCACTAGGAAAAGTCCAAGGGTCTTGTAGAAGTTCAAGAGTCACTTGGAAGTCCAAGAGTCATGAGGGAAGCTCAAGAGTCATGGGGATATGAAAGATCATTCCTCTTGTTATAAATACACCCTCATAACTCAAGCAAATGGATTTTGGAGGCTTGGAATTTTGAGAGCTAGCCTTGGCTTCTATAGTTTGGAATACAAGAGAATATCATTCCTTGAGGAGAAAGTAGTGACTTAATGTTCCACTATTGGAGCTAGTGCTTCACCATCGTAATTGTGTACTTGGAACTTTCACCTAATTATAAGAAGCTCGTTGAGCCAACACACTTTCATGTATGTATCATGAATGTTGAAAGACTATTCTTCATATGTGTCCAGTATATGTCGTGCTCATTTTTATTGAAGAAAATGAAATTTTTGTTTGTTTTGGTGCTTATCTTGTTGAATGCGTGTTGTATTTTATTTCATGAATTATTATTATCTTGTGAACTAATTTACAAGTTAATTAATGAACCTTTCCTTTCTCTTGTGTCTATCTCTTAGGATATTACTATTACTTTCATTCCAAAGGCTCACTCTTTCTTTCCCTCTCGTGGAGGTCTCCTTTTATGCAATGCAAATGTGTGATTCACAGTGTCAACACACTTGTTTGTTTCAAAGGTTATCTGTATAATCTCTTATGTTACCGATTGAAGCCAAGACAAACCTTTGAGTTATGGTGGTCGGGATGATACTTCATATGGTGCTCCTGCTCCAAACGGTGTGAGGTATAATTGGGACTTCATGCTAGGGAGACCCCCTTTGTTGATGAATTTCCAATACCATCAACATCAAGCTATAATCCAAAGAAACATCTTTGACCCTATCCTATTAGAATAATAAATTCATCTCAACTTTGGATATTCTTAAGACATTTAGTTAACACTAAATAGTCATTAGTTGATGATTGGTTAGGAGAATCCACTAAGTAGTCAATTAGGATTTTCATTGGATTTACCATGGTAGTCAATTCGTGTACAATTTGATGTAGAGTTTAAGGATTTTGGCATGTTCCCTTCCTAATAAAAATTGACCATGTCTTCCTCACTTCAATGAAGTTAGTTACTTTTTGGTAGTATATATAGATGCTTTCTTGATTGATCTTTTTATGAAAATATCTTGGTTCATTGTTTTTCCATTTATGTCGAGCAATGTTGCTCGTGATTCAATGTTTTAATGGTGTTTGACTACACCAACTCTTCTTGGAATGTAGAGGTCCTTAATTTACTAATTACCCGATGCTTCAACATGGTATTAAAGTTATTGGTTCAAGACATATCCTATTGTCTTCAATTATTATTGTGATTGTTTCTTATATATTCTCCTATTGAGATGAACCTCTCTAGTATATGACTTAGGGTTATGAATGGAAGGTTGAATAAATGTTTAAATTTGTAGATAAATATTATAGTTCTAAGAAATAACCCATAGTTTTAAATGGCCATAAGTATGGTATGTTGGCATAACATATGCAAACACTTTACTAAAGAATTTATTTCATATTTTTATCTCAAAATCTCTGGGATGGTTAGCAAAAGTTTATCATTGATGGGAAGAAAGAAAAGGATATAGATTTATAATGAAATACAACTATAGAAAAGTACACTTTTGTACATATGGGATCAACTATTGGAATGATATAAGAAAAACTAAATACTACTTGATTAGATTTATGAAAGTTACACTATAGATTGAGAAAAAGGTGATCTTTCTTGATCTCATCTCTTTTGAAACAATTAGATACCATCTCGCTCATGTGAAGGAGATTTAGTTGAAATTGGGTGAATAAAAAATCAAGTTTTCAAAGAAGTAAATCACTTGATAAAAATAATCTTGATATCCTTGATAATCTTGATAATCTTGATAGTTTTCTAATTAGCAAACAAGAAAAATTCCTCAGTGAACGAAAACTTCAAGTTAATAAATAGGGTCATTTGCTAAATTCAAAATTACAAGAAAACCATAGAGAAATAGGTTGGAAATGGTGATGTGATAAATGCTGGATGATAACCAGAAGTGCCATAAATGGTGAAATTTTTGATGAAGTACAGAAGGATGCATTATACCACCATTCTACCAAGGGAAACCATTAAACCCAATGTTTTTTCTTATCTAATGCAAAGAAACATAGAAATACTTATAAAAATTTATTGATAATATTAGTTTTCCCATTAGAATAAGGATGGTAAGATAAGCTATTAGCAAAATGAGTACTAGTCCAGAAATTTCCTGTGAAAATTGGGTTTGTATCACTTACAATAATGTTTGATGTTCCATGTAGCTTTTGGATTGTTTCCATGAATTCTTTTGCCACTATACATTCCTTAAAAGGACGATGACAAGAGAAAAAAATGGGAATACATTGTCATGTGATCTACCAGTACCATAATGACACACTTTCCTTCTAATTTGTGTAAAACTATAATAAAATCCATTGAAACGTCTTCCAAATGTTGGCTTGGTATGGCTAGTGGTTGAAGGGATCCTTAAGTCTTGATTGTCTCTACCATATTTTGTTGGCATACATTCAACCATTATTTTACATATGTTTTAAGGAATTCTAAAAAAATCTTTATTGATCATATGGTACATCTTCAAGAACCCTAAATGTCGTCATTATAGAAGAAGTTTGTAATTCCAAAAAGGCCTTTTGTTTGAGTTGAGAATTCTTACGTAAGTTTAAGTGATCTTGATGTCACAACAAATCATCCTTCCACATCAAAATTTCTACTACATTACGGTCCTCCTGTAGTTATTGAATGATTTTTCATACCTTCTTATCTTTCTTCCACGGTATCCTTTCTTCTTCCACCTAATTTAATTGTGGAATGGAAATAACATGTAATAAACTCTTTGTGTCTTCTTCTTTTCTTAAGATCGCCTCTACAACAATATTTTGTTTCCTTTTTTGTATATAATTTCAAAGTCATAACCCAACATCTTTGCTACATTTTTGTGTCTCTTCTAAAGATAGTATTTATTCCAAGATGTAGTTCAAAATATCATGATTTGTTTTTACTTCAAAGTTGTTTTCCTATTAGGTGTGGATGCCATTTATTAAATGCATGTAATATGGCCAACTGGTTTTGAGTAAGTTAATTCATTTATGTTCATTACTTTCAAAGAGAAGGGACCTTCATTCTTACATAAAAAATTGCACCAATGCCATGTCTTAAGGCATCTCATTCCACAATGAAGGTTTTTATAAAGTTAGGTGTCATTAGAATGGGAGTTGTACACACAATTCCTTTAAGTTTTTCAAAATATATGGTTGCTTCTTTAGTCCTAGAAAATGCTTCCTTATTTAATATTTTTTTTAGAGGTGATACTATTTGATCATAATTCTTGAAAAACTTGTGGTAACATCCTATCAATCCTACAGGTTCTCTGACTTTCTTCAAGGTCTTAGCGGTTGGTCATTCCCTAATAGCTTTTAATTTTTTAGGACCCACTTTGGTTGCAACCTCAGGGGATGCAATATGACCCAAATATTCCACTTCTTATACCCAAAAGGAACACTTGGAAGGATTTTCATATAGTCATTTCTCTTCTAATAGTGCTAAGACCCTATCAACATGTTGTACATGCTCTTCCCAATCTTTCCTAAAGATTAATATGTTATAAAAAAACACTAACGTAAATTTTCTGAGGAATGGTTTGAAAATAGAATTCATTATTCTTTCAAAGTTTTAAGGTGCATTTGTAAGTCCAAGTGGCATAACCAAAAATTCATAATGACATTCATGTGTTTTGAATGTTGTTTTGGGAATGTCATCTTGCCTCATTCCAATTTGATGATATCTAGAGCAGATCAATATTAATAAATAAAATTGTTCCATGCAATTCATCAATTATAGGAATACAAAACTTATCTTTAATTTCCGTTTTTCTTAATTTTATGTAATTTGGCCACATCTTCCATGAACCATCCTTTTTTATCACCATCACCACTAGTGAAGAGAAAACACTTTGGTTATATTGAATGATGCAGACCTCTAACATTTATTGAGCCATATTCTCAACCTCACTATTCTGTGCATGTGGATGCTTGCAAGGTTTAATGTTAGGTGGTACACTTATAGGTTGAAAATGAATAACACGGGCATGAGCTTGAGTAGGTGGAAGACACTTAGGCATCTCTCCAAATACCTTGGAATGATTATTGATAACTTTGTGGAGATCCATTAGAATAGAGGATATATATGTTTGAACATATGATTAACACAATTGTGAAACTACACTTTGGTGTTCCTTTTTTAGCAATATTTTCGAGATATTAGAGCTTATCACTTTACTAGGTTTCCCTTGGGTAACTCTCAACTGATTTTCATTTCCTTTTGAGGAAAATATTATGAAAATATCTTGAAAATTAAGGATCAATATTCCCTATAATTGTGACCATTGGACACCTTATACAACATTAACACAACCAATTTGGATTGAAATAATGGGAATATCCAACAAATTCTCGCCCATATTCAACTTGATACTAGGACACTTCCCTAAATATTATATGGTACTGCCATATGCAAACATTACTTGAAATTTTGGTGCTAGATATAAAAAGAAATTAAATTTTGCTAATTTGTAATTGATTAAGTTATGGGTATTACTAGAATCAATAAATAATTTTACCTTTTACCTTTTTATAAATTTTCTATCTTGGCGGTTTATGGAGTATTGATGCTAGTCAATACATGACAATATATTGTTTAAGTAGTCTCTTCTAGCTCTAGATCTTGTGACAATTCCACTTTTTGATCTTCTTCATCTTCATAGTCAATGTATAACAAATTATTTTTACTACATTTGTAGCCCTACTATACTTGTCACAATTGAAACATAGTCCATTTTTCTCTTGTTTCATCCATTTGTTGAGGTGCCAAATTTTTCGGTTTAGGAGAGTAAGCATGCTTTTCTTTATATTTATTAATAACCATTTATCTAGTGGTGCAATTTTTACTTTCAACTTTCCTTGCTAAACTAAAAGCATGCTCTAGATATTTAGGTTCAAAGAGACACATTTTATTTTGGACGCCCTTTAAAATTCCTATAAACAGGTATAAAAAATTATCCTATGAAATTTTCTTTACCCTAAGATTCAACTTTTGGGATTTTCAAATTTGCTCTATAACTAGAACGTGTTTTCAAAGATTTACCAATTGACTAAAGAATGTATTACTCTTAATATCCCAATAACATATTATCAATTCCTTTTAAAAAATGGACCAACATATAATAGAATCATTGTCCTTTCACAAATCCATTGACACCATACACATTGATATTATTATAAAAACATGATTGCAATATTTACCTTTTATAAGGCTTCCACTTGGTCTAGATCAAAGCATTGCTCCATCTACAACATCCATGCTATAGGATCATTATCGTCAAACTTCCTCATATTTATTTTTAAAATGTAGTTCCTTGGTGTTGACTTGAATCCCTGATGATAAGGATATTAAAGTGAAAAATCATGATTAGGGTTATGTGATTCAATATTTGTGCTCCCCAATTGTGATAAAAGACTTCTGTTAGTTGATTGAGTTCCAACACAACTATTGCCGCCATTTTCATGATTTCCTTGGATCTCAATATCTCTTTTAGCAAGCCTGTCCAAGAGAATTTGTTCCATGGTATTCATGGATTTGGTTTTATTCCCTATTTTCATTTATCTTATTTTCCATTTAATCCATCGTTTCTATTTTAGTTTTTTCTTAACAACCTACTAAATCCACCTTTTTCAACAAACTATCATCCATTTCATTAACTTTATTCTTTAATTATGAGAACCTAAATTCTAAGTATTAAATTTCTTCATGAGTCGTAAATTAGCCTTTAGGAGGTTTAATTGGTGTAGTAAATTCCTTTGGAGGCGTGTTGAAAAACAATAATTGCACTCCTATTTATCACAATATTTAGTTATAAAAAACTATTGGATATTCTAATCATAATTTATGTCACTTGTAAGTTACATATCTTTAAATCCTTAATTTCAAGAATATCTAACTAAGAAGGTCTTGTTGAGTTGGATCTTTTCTTCCGTCATCTGAATAGCCAATCCTCCGCCATTAAATTCACTATGGAAAAGGAAGTCAATGGATGTCTTCCGTTCCTGGATGTTCTCATCTCTAAGAATGAGGATGGTTCCTTTTCTCACCAGTTTTTTCGAAAGAAAACTGATACTGATCAATATCTGCATGCTAGCTCCCATCATTTCCCCGCTCAGAAGTTGGGCGTTCTTAGCACGCTTGCTACCCGTGCTGTGAGAATATCTGATGAAAAGAGCTTGGAAAAGGAGAAGGCTCATCTCCTAGATGTCTTTGTTAAGAATGGTTACAATAGACACCTGGGTCAGAAAGCCTTCCTCAAGGCCCGCAAGGAGCCTTCAATCCATAAAGATCCTAAAGATCGTATCATGGGGGTTCACCTACCATACATCTAGGGAACCACTGATAAGATTGCCAGGATTCTGAAGAGGCACAATGTCCCCACAACCTTTAGACCTCTTAATACCATCCGTGACTCCCTTAGATCTGTAAAAGATCCTATCGACCCCAAAGACATGGAGGGCGTCTATGTCATTCCTTGCTCCTGTGGGACACCATACATTGGTGAGATCGGTCGCTCTATTAATCAAAGGATTAATGAGCATTCGGCTGACTTAAGGCATGGAAGGGCCAAGTCCTCGGCCCTTGCAGAACATGTCGAGAAGACTAAACATCATGTCTGTATTGAAGGCTCGTGTCATTGCAAAGGTTGCGCAGTTTCACCATCGGAAGTTTAGAGAGGCCCTTGAAATCGAAAAAAGGCCTAATAATCTTAATAGGGATGATGGTTGGAAGATTAATAGCTGTTGGATCCTAGCCCTATCTTCCTAGCCTCCTCATTCTTGCTTCTCTTTTGTCTCGTGTTATCCTTTATCCTTCCTTAATCCGTTGTGGACTTTTAATTAAATCTTTTAACCCCTTTTCCTAGAAAATAAAATTATCCTTATGATAATGTTATAGCATGAGCGATTATAAATAATTTGACATTAGCCCTAGTAATAATAATATTAGCCAAGAGTTGATATTAATGATAAGATTATTAACTACTTTATCTTAATATTATGATAATAGTTTATAGTTTCATTAGTTTAGCATAATGGTAATTTCAATATTAATAATATTAATTAATAAATTAAATAAATTCGTAAATAAAATAAAAATAATAGTTTCTTATGTTTTATTGAGTTATAGGTTCAAATTTTATTTTGATAAAATAATGGGTATATGATAATAATATTCAACTTTATTTTATTCTAATAATTTAAATGAAAATATTACTTATTGATATTAATATTAATATAATGGTAAAATTTAATATATTAATTAAATATGATCATTAAAAATTTTATTCTTATGGTAAATACATTAATATTAAAGAATATATATTAATAAGACCTAATAATAAAAATTATCTGAATTATGTAAACTAATAAAACTATAAAATATTATCTTTATCTTAATATTATTGATAATAGTTATAGTTTCATTGTTAGCGTAATTTCAATATATATTATTAATTTAATAAATTAAATAAATTCATTAAATTTAAAATAAAAATAAATTAATTTCTTAGGTTTATTGAGTTCTAGATTCAAATTTTATTTTGTAAATAATGGGAATATGATATATATTCAAACTTTATTTTTTCAATAATTAAATTCAAAATATCACTTATTAAATTAATATTATATAATGGGTATTAATATATTAACTTAAAAAATGATCATTAAATTTTTATTCTTATGGTAAATACATAATATTAAAGAATATATATATATTTTTTTGAAATGGTCGGTTGCTATATATTATGTTCTGAAAAAAAACAGGGATTTCGAATCCACTGGTACATAGTTTGTGCAGACTGATAGAGAGCAAAGGGTTTACAAAAAGTGGCTACCCCTTTGTTTCTTAGTTTGCTTTGATTGCTACTTCTAAAAACAACACTACTATAGATTCTAATAAAGGAGGACAACAAAAAGATGCATTTGAAATACATTTAGTCAATCATGATATGTTGGATGTGGCGTGCGGTTGATTCCTCCGGATTATCATCTTTGGCTTCTTGTTTGACGCTGGAGGAGCTTGTGGCTACCCCTTTGGTGATCTTTTCCATCATGTATTGCAGAATGGAGATTGACTCTTCTACATGGGCGCAGCGGTTGGTGAGTTGCCTGAATTGCTCTTCGAGGGAGGCCGCCTTATGCATAAAGAGCTGGATTTCAGCTTTATATTTTTCAGTGTTGATACGATCTTGCTCGAAGAGCCTCCTGCTTTGTTCATCAAGACGCCTATCGCGCTCTTCTAATCTAGCGTCCAAAAGGCTTTGCTTTCTGTCTAACATTCACTGCTGAGTCCTAATTTTTTCAAGCTCTGCTTGCAGATCAGCACAGTGGAAACAATCCTCGCTGCGCGCCATTGGGGAGTGAAATTTGTAGATGGGAAAGTAGGTGGAGACAGAGTCCAAATAGGCGGGAGAGTTCAGGGCGATTATGACGTGCTAACAGTTTCTGAGAGTGCTGACAGAATAAAAATAAATTCCCGCGAACAGAGTACCGGAAATAGGTAAGAGGCTAGGAGGGGACTTCAATAACGTAGCTGCAGCTGAAGGGGACAAGGACTGGAGAGAGACCTGAGTTCGGGAAGAAAGAAGGGCGACAGGGGAGAAGGGAGAGCCTGAGGCGAAGAAAAGGAGAGGGGAGGGAGCTGGAGAGAGCTCGCAGAGACCGGGGATGATGAGAACAGAGCAAGCCGGATGAAGTCTGAGACAAGAGAACACAGAATGGGATGTTTCCAGAGCTGCAGGACCAGATGCCCTGCTGATACGAACTTGTGCTGGCCTGTGGATCACCGCGACAAGAGTTAGAGAAAAACTAAGCAAAATAATAGGAGACAATACCAGAGATTCGGCTCTTCTAAGAGGCAGTGGGTCGCTCCTTCTGAAATGCTGTCTAAGAGAGTCTGCTTCAACCAGATGATGCTCGTATTGGTGGACGCTTTGATTGCTGATGCTCTTATTTATAGCATGGCTTAAACAGAAGGTAGGATGCCTATTTAGAATCGAGATCACGGGAATAGCGAGGCTCTGCCCCGAATCCTTCATGCGATCTCTTTTTGCTGTGATTTCAAGCATTATGCCGGCACTGAGATGAATAGATTTTTCTTGATGGCAGCCGATTGCCTCAATCGAGGCTCGGATATGACTGGAAGAGTGAAGATTTCCGTCTGCAGTTTGTCCTGTTGCTGAGTAGACCATGCCCTTCGCACACTTAAGGATCATGCGAATCTGGGCTATACCTGAAGTTTTCTGAGTCATGGCAGAGGATGAAAGCCTTCTCTGTTGTTGAACCGTAACATGCCCTCCTGCTTTCCTACTGCATTGTTCGCACATTTATCTGCTTCCATGTTCAGCGTGCGAAGGATATGATAGAATCTGATATGGTCAAAGTGAGTGAGGAGGAGTTTGCTGCGCTCGATGAGGCGCTGAAAATTGCTGTTGGGAGAGTGATGATTATAGTTCATAAGGCGGATAATGATTGTGGAGTCTCCAAAGACTAATACCTTTCTAATACCCAAATTTTTTAATTGAATTAGTCCTTGATAGAGGGCTAATGCCTCTGCAATGTTGTTTGTTTTCCTTCCCAAGCTCCATTCATAGCTGCAGATTTTATTCCCAAGCTCATTTGATATAAATCCTCCTGCTCCTGCTTGTCCAGGATTGGACTTTGAAGCCCCATCAAAGCGTAGAGTTGGATAGTTGCTGCTTTGCTTCCATACCTTGTATTCCTTTGCTGGAAGTCTGATCTCCCATTCCCTAGCTTGGATTTGCTTCTGTTTATCAATTCTCTGAGTATCTTGGTGATGACCTGGTTGATCTAGAATATGCCTGATAATTGATCTTTCTTCCACTGAGTAGTCTGCTGCTTGTATTTTCCCTTTATACTTTGCTGCTATTGTCTCTTGTGCCAATGTGTGGGCTTTATTGCATGTCATCCAAACATTGCTCTCCTTGTTTTGGAAGATCTTTTTGTTTCTGGCGAGCCAGATTTTCCAGAGAAGGTTGTGGGGGATGATAGCCCATATTCTTTTAACAATTTCGCTCCTCTTGTCTTTCCATGGATAGGTTTTTCTCCATTCAAGAATTGTTTCTGAGATGCTCTGCTGGGGTTGCCAATATAGATTGCCCATGGAGGACAAATTGATCCAGCATTTCTTAGCAAAGGGGCAGTCCAGAAACAAGTGTTGAATTGTTTCCTCTGCTAAGCAGCAGTTGGGACATCTTGAAGGACCTATAATCCCTCTCTTTCTAAGGTTTTCTGAAGTGAGGACTTTTCCCTTTAGCAGCAGCCAGGTGAAGAATTTGATTTTGGGGATAGCCTCCGATTTCCAAATTAACCGCCAGTGGTTTCATATGGGAATCTGATAAGTGTTGTTACAAATGTGATGATATCCAGACTTGACGGTATAGCTGAAACCCGAAGGGTCCCATCGAAATCCGTCTACTGCTCCTTTTTTGATGGGGGCTCTGTTCTGAAGATTTATTTGGAGGACTTTGAGACTTGCTTCTAAAGCTGGTGGAGTGGCTGGAAATTCCCAGTCAATCCAGGCTCCAGTATCGACGTCCCATTTCGATATTTGGTCTAGTCTCTGGATTCCTTTACAATTGAGGTGTTGGATGAAGGGAATGGCTTCTTCAATTGTATTTAGAGGTGGGAGACCCATTATCCTATCTGAAGCATAGTCGATGCTATCCCCTCCTCCCGGGATCTTGGAAGTATTTTGAATGAGAAGGGGAATTGCTTTCTTGCAGAGCTGCCAAATTTTGGTGGCATCTCTATTGGGAATGTCTGATTCAAGAAGTCTTTGCCTTTTTCCATTGAGGTATTTGCTTTCTATAACCTGTTTCCACCAGGATTTTGGCTCATTGATTAACCTCCAAGCTATTTTGATTCCAAAGGCCAAATTCAGGATTTTGGGGGCTCTAATTCCCAGACCACCTCTGTCCTGAGATTGGATTACGCTTTTCCAGCTTACGAAATTAAATCTATTTTTTTCCTTTTTCCCTCCTTGCCATAAGAAGTTTCGGAGGGCAATTTCCAGCTTATGATGAAATGTAGCAGGTGCTTGATAAAGAGTAAATCGAAATAATGGTAAGGAGGATATACCTGATTTAAGAAGAATTACTCTGCCTGCTGGATTGAGCCATTGGGTTCCCCATTGTTGGATCTTCCGCTTGAATTTGTCTATTATTTCATTCCACGTAGCAGCCTTTAATGTACCCAGGTTGACCGGCATCCCAAGATAGGTGAAGTGGTCCCAGTTTTCTTTGTGAGCAACTCCAAAAATGTTGGCTATGCTGTGAGCTGTTTGGTTGGAAATGTTCTAGCCGTAGATGCAACTTTTGTGGAAGTTGATCTCTCCCCCTGAGTACTCCATATATTGATCAAGGAGAGTCTTGAAACGCCTTGCAATGGTAGTGGATGCTCCTCCGATCAAGAGAGTGTCATCAGCAAATTGGGAATGATTGATGTTCTTGACTCCATTCCCAAATTTGATGCCTGAGATGAGACCAACTCTTCTGTGGTGGTCTAGGGCTCTGCTGAAGGACTCAACCATAAGAATGAAGAGATAAGGAGAAAGAGGGCATCCTTGTCTTAACCCTCGAGAGGATTGGAAAGCATCGCAAGGGCACCCATTAATCAGAGGAGAAATCCAAGGGCCTGAGATGCAAGCAACGATGGTACTAATGAAGGCAGAGTTGAATCCCATTTTTCTTAGGACAACAAACAAGAAGGAGTATCTTACCTGGTCGAAAGCGTTGGCTAAGTCGAGCTTGAGAACGAAACCTTTCTCTTGCCTTGATATGCTGGAATGAATGGCTTCTTGGACCAAGGTAATTGAGTCGTGGATTTGCCTATTGGAAAGGAAGCCTCCTTGGTTTTCAGAGATAAGAGATGGAAGAAGGGGTTGAAGTCTGGAGGCTATGATTTTCGTGAAAATCTTATATGAGGAGTTACACAGAGAAATTGATCGAAACCTGGAGAAGGATGTGGGTCTATTTTCCTTGGGAATGAGGGCAAGAAAGGTTGAATTTGTGAAGCCCCCCATTTTCCCTTTCCTTTGGATTCCTCGCAACATCTTTGCAAGATATTTTTTGATTAAGTGCCAGTGATCCCTGTAAAAATTGATTGGAAAGCCATCTGGGCCTGGAGACTTGTCTGGTTGTAAGGTCCAAATGGCTTTTCTGATTTCCTCCTCCATTATTTCTTGATTTAGACTGTCATTCGCCTCTTGAGAAATGCTTTTTGGAAGGTGTTGTAGCAGCGCTGCGTAGTCAGTTTCTTCTTGATTTTCCATAAGGAGGCTTTTGAAGTGGAGGGAGGCAACTTTTTTAATGGATTCTTGGTCATTGTGCTGGTTGCCTTGGCTGTCTGTAATTGCATTAACATTGTTTCTTACCTTTCTGACTGTGGCTTGTTTATAAAAGTAAGCCGTGTTTTTGTCCCCTTCTTTCAGCCATAGCTGTCTTGATTTAATTCTCCATTTGATTTCTTCCTCTCTCTTAATGCGCATTAGCTGCCCTTGAGCTTCCCATTCTTTATTTTTTAGCAGGTGAGTGAACCCTTGATGTTCAATTTGATTTTGAATCTCCTCCAAGTCTTGCTGAATTTTTATTTTTTTCTTTTCAGGTTCTTGATAGCTGACTTTAGCCCAGTCTTTGAGTGATTTCCTTGTGCTTCTGATTTTTGATTCCCAAATATGGCTAGGAGAGCCTTCTACATGGTATTTCCAGGTTGCTTCTATGATAGCTTCAGCCTCAGGATCGTTTCGCCAGAGGGGATTGTACCTGAACGGAATCGACCCCAGCTGAGAATGAGTGTCCAGCGTAAGAAGAATGGGAAAGTGGTCCGAGGAAGTGGTATTGAGGATTTTTGTGTGGCTTGCAGCAAAGGAGGACAGCAAGGAAATGTTAACCAAAATTCTGTCCAGACGTTCCATGATATTGCCTGGCCCCAGTCTTCGATTATTCCAAGTATATTTTCGATTTTTTGGGATAATGTCCATCAACTCGTGATCAGACATTATTTCTTCCAACTTGCTTATAAAGGGATCGGAGGAGAAATTGCCCCCTCTTTTCTCGTTCGCATGGAGGACTAAGTTGAAGTCTCCAGCAAGAATGATGTTTGGGTTCTGTTCATTATCTATGTCTTCTTTCAATTCCTTCCAACATTGTTCCTTTTCGCGAAACTGATTGGGGATGTAAGCATTGTAAATGATGAGATCACAGCTCTCATCCTTGTGACTTAGATTAACCTTTAGCCAATTTTGATTGAGAAAGGACGACTTGCACTCCCAACGTTGATGGTTCCACATGATTGTGATTCCTCCAGATGCTCCTCTGGAGTTGCTGCTGGTCCCTGAGAAGTTTTTTTGGGAATCTATAATTTTCTGCATTTCACTTTGACTTTGTTTGGTTTCTTGAATGAGAATTATTTCAGGACTTTCTGTTTGATGGAGATCTCGTAAGGCAACTGATTTGGAGGGGTGCCCCATGCCCCTACTGTTCCAGGATAGGAGCTTCATCATGGGGCATTTGTGCGAGGAGGTGCTCGCCTCTCATGGTCCTTCCCTGCTGTTTCTTTTTCTTGGGATCCTAATATAAAGGAGTCCATTGGAGTTTGAATCCCGAGAGCAATATCCTTTTGCGTGCTTTCTTCTCGATGCTGTTTAGCTGTCTTTCGTCCTGGTCCAAGTTTCTTATGGAGATCACTTGAGGCACCCATATCTTTGGAGGAACTTCTAGTGGTTCTGGGAGGGGGAGGGTCAGAGGAGGGCTGAGAGAGGATCGAGGAAATCAAAGAAGGATCAGGCACTTCAAGGGAAGGCTGATCAGATTGAGGGTCTTCAAAGGATAAAATAAGAAAGGGGTTGGAGGATGAAGGGAAGGAGGGATCTTGGGAAGGGCCAGAGGTTTTGGGAGGGGGGGAATTGGGGCGAAGGGAGGAGGAGCCCGGATGTTCAGAGGATGGTTCAGATTTGGACGGGGGTGCTGCTTTTTTCTTTTTCACAATTTCCCATTATCCTCCTTGGTCTTCTGTTTCCAGATTGGTTACCTTAGTGCATCTATTAGCGAAATGACCGTATTCATGACATACCTTGCATTTAAAGGGTATTTTCTCATAGTCTAGCTGTTGAATGTAACTCCATTCGTCCACCTTCAACTTGATGGCCTTCGGCAGTCCTTTCCCGAGGTCCACTTCTACGCAGATCCTTGCACAGGCTTGCATGTTGTCTTTGGGCTCACTTCTGTCAATGTATTTTCCTACTGCATTCCCGATTGCTTTGACCGATTCATCTCCCCAGCAATGCAAGGGCAGATGGGGAAGACGGACCCAAACCGGGACCGTATTAGGGATGTCTAGCTCAGGGTCGAAATCAGGAGTCCATTTGTTAATATATAACCCTCGAGAGTCCATAAAATAGGGCCCATTCCTGAATATTAGGTCCTTATCTTCCTTGGTTTCGAAGTGAAAGGTATAGTAATCCTTGCCACAAAAACGAATTGAAATTTTTCCTTGTATTTTATCGGACCAGTTTCTTTCCACCCAACGCTGGACTGTTTTTGGTGAAGGCCATAAGCCTGTAAATTGCCCTATTAGACCTTTTTCTGCTAGAGATAGAGCTGCCATTCGAGGAAGAGATGGAGGCAACTGTACTTCTTGAAGGATATCCAGCTTCTTAACAAATTTTGAAGTTGATGGTTTCGGTCGGGCAGGGGGAAGAGACTTTACCAAATCCGAGAAGGCTTTCTCCACATCCCCAAGAGCAGGATCAAGATGGGCCATGGCTGAAGCCAAGGCCCAGAGAGCAGGCCTCGCGGCCCAGGCCGAGGTGGCGGCGCAGCAGCAGCACGCAGATGGCTAGGTCTTTCGCTCCGCTCCAGTGACAGCTCCGCGCGATGCAATAAAATACTTAAAGAATATATATTAATAAGATCTAATAATATTAATATTAATAAATAAATAATATATAGATAAAATAATAATTAATTTTAAGTTCTTGGGTTATATTTGACCTTTATAATAAAATAATGAAGTAATATATAATAATATTTACAATTAAACTACTTTTAATTATTTAATAAATAAATATATATTAATATTAATTAATTACGGTAAATTTAATTATTTATTAATAAAAAATATATATTTTCATATGTAAAATATATTATCAAACCCCCAATATATATTAATGAGATGAATTAATATTATATTAATTAATAAAAAATAAATAAATTAAATAAAATAAATTAATTATTTTAGGTTTATGAGTTAAATTTACCTTCATAATAAAATAATAGGTATATAATTAATAAGATTACCATTATATTTATTTAATTATTAAATAAATAATATTTATTAAATATATAATACATTGGTAATAATAATATTAACATTAAACAAATAATATAATGCAATTGATATTTATATAAATAATAATAATAAATAAAGAAATAAATAGAATAATTAAATAAAATTTAGGTCCCTCACCTTGGACCTGGTCATACCTAGCTGTTAGAGGTCCTGTTTAATCGTTTCTCAGTCAAATTTAGCTGTTGGAATGGCCTGCTGTCCCTATTTAACTCATTGCTTAGATTGGATCTCGAACTTGTCCTGACGCTGAACCACACTGGTTGGTGCGAAACGCGTCGATAAATGATTTATTATGTGATTTTGCCGAAATTATTCTCCAAACAAGATTAAAGTTTCATGTTATGAGGACACGATAATGCATTAAGAGGCAGTTATGGTTACAATCCTTTAAGGATTTCATCCTTTGTGATTATGTACTATATGAGATCTTTTGCATCTAATGCGCATACACTGATTTTAGTCTGTAATTAGTTATATTGGCTGCTCTCAAAGTTTTTCGCTTGTCACTCTCCTCTTTCTCATTTTGCAGTGTAAATCTAGAATCACGTATTCAGTCAAGCTGTCTAAGAAATCTTGAAAGACAAAGGCTCCCCTTACGATGGAAGAAGGACAAGGAAAATTGGTGTTAATCTCAGATACTACCTGTCAAGACTTTGGTAAGATCTCGTGGGAAAGCATATATGCTTTGCTTGAAAAGGAAAATCCGAAGGAGATAAGAAGAAGAAGCAACAACTAATGGAACTGATGAATCAGAAAACACACTCAGTGATTTGGCAAGCTATTTCCTCCATCGAATAGCGGCTCGTGCAAAGATTTACCATATAATGATATGGTAAGATGGGTAATCGGGAGCATTAACATAACAGACAGAGCTTTCTTCACAACTGATGGAAGGATGTTCGGATCCTTCAAACCTGAAGACGTTAAGAGAATGTATCACTTGCCGGATCCCCAGCGACACTACAACAAATCATTCCTGGAAGCTTTCGCCAAGGAGAATTAGATTGAATGAGACCCTATCAAGCAATGGAGACACTTTCCTAACAAGCACAAACATGAATCGTCCGGTTTGTATTCCGTGGACTCCTTAGCATCTTCATATTGTTATGCTGCTGCTATGATGTGTAGACTCTTTGGAAGCCTCGATTCTGCTAGATTTTCTATTGAGATGGTTCCATTAATAGAAGCAACAATAAACTCCTTTGACATGGATTGGGAAACTATCCTATCGGATAAAATGGCTAGCCAAATACTGGATTATAGAAAGAACAGATTTGTCACTACCCAAGTTGTGCCCCATTCTATATGAGTGCTTACATAGCTAACACAATCTGTTTTAATTCCGACTTTCCCATACTAGGTTGGAAATGGATTGTTCAGGATCCAACCCCCATTCATATTTACCATAAATACTTATGGAGGTCTGAATACAAGAATCATTTATACAAGATTTTCTATGGTTTCATTTTACCTGTCCATCAAGCTATCTTTAATAAACCTGCTCCTCGGCGGTTTGACGAGGCTAGCATTGATTTAACCTCAATCGGCAATTGGTTTGGGGAAGAGAGGTTCATCTATATTAGGGTTTTTGGAAGCATTATAGATCCTCATGTCCTTCCATTTTATATTCCAGATAAGCTATTAGCTAGGGAAGTAGCTTACCAGATAGTGGAAAAAGGGATGTCTAGAACTCTTAAAGACTCCAAGAAAAAGTTGTGGCCTCCCTTTCCTCTTTGCTGCGGCACCTACTCATTGCATGATTTTAAACATGCCGAGAAAGAAGCAGACACGACAAAGGATCCAATTCTAGCTGTTATCCCTAAAAGACAATATGAGCCAAATAAGGTTACTTTTAATTTCACCCCTCAGATGAAAGTTAATAAATTCTTGCATGAGAAAGATGAGTTTGATGACTTATTTGCTTCAGCAGAGTTATTCTCAATAGTAATTCATCTGGAAAAATTCAAATTGGGTGCTGAGAAAATGGACAAATTCATCGAATACAGAACACAGAGGTTACTGACAGTACCTTTGGATTTATTAAGTACTACACCAATGATTCAGCAAGCAGAGCACAACTGAGACAAGGTTATAGAAAATATTTACTTCGAAGAATTATTTTAGAAGAATTATGCGCCCTGCAGGGTTAAGCCAAGAAGTGCCCCAATTCTATATCTTCCTTTTCATTTTGTCAATAATAATTTCCCAATCTGTAGCTTTCAAGTTGCCGGCACTTACAGGCATGCCCAAATAAGTAAATTGCTCCCAATTCAGCTTACAAGGAACCCCAAGAGTACGAGCAATCCTATGGAGAACATGTGCCAAGGTGTTCCACCCATAGATACAGCTCTTAAGATGACTTATTAGACCTCCGGAGTAGCTCATGAATTTGTCTAGGAGGGTTTTAAAACGACGGGCTATGATGTTTGAATCTCCCCCCATTAGAAGAGTATCGTCGGCAAACTGTGAGTGATTGATGTTTTTGATTCCATTGTCAAATTTGATCCCGGTGATGAGGCCCATGCGACGATTGTAATCCAGAGCTCTACTGAAAGACTCAACCATTAATATAAAGAGGTAAGGTGAGAGAGGGCAACCTTGTCTAAGGCCTCGAGAGGATTGGAAGGAAGGTCCAGGTCTACCATTTAGAAGAGGGGAGATCCAAGGTCCTGTAATGCAGGCTTTGATAAGGCTAATGAAGGAAGTGGCAAATCCCATTTTTTCAAGCACAACAAACAGGAAGGAATGTCTGACACGGTCAAAGGCATTGGCTAAGTCTAACTTTAAGATGAAGCCTTTCTCATTTCGGGTTTGATTGGAGTGTATGGCCTCTTGGACAAGAAGGATGGAGTCCGTAATTTCTCTATTGGCCAAAAAAGCCCCTTGATTTTCAGAAATGAGAGCGGTGAGGATAGGTTTTAGGCGAGTAGCCAAGATTTTTGTCAAAATTTTATATGATGAGTTACACAAGGATATTGGGCGAAAGCGAGAGAAAGTCAAAGGTCGATTTTCTTTAGGGATAAGGGCAAGATGGGTGGCATTAGTAAATCCTCCAATTTTGCATTTACGTTGGACCCATCTTAGCATTCTGACAAGGTCTTTTTTTATTACTCCCTAGTATGTTCTATAGAAGCAGATAGGGAAGCCATGTGGACCTGGGGCTTTATCTGGCTGGAGAGCCTAGATGGCATCATGTATTTCTTCTTCATTGATCTCTTTAGTCAAGTCTGCATTAATATCCTCACTGATTCCTTTGGGCATATGTTGTAGGAGGTCTGAGTAATCCTTTGTTTCCTTTGTCTTAGTTAGGAGAGTTCTCTAATAGGCTGAGGCAGTTTTCTTGATAGCTTCTTGGGTTTTTTGAGGGCAGCCTTCTTCATCATTAATCATGGTGACATTATTTCTGACTTTCCGAACAGTTGCTTGCTTATGGAAGAACGTTGTATTTTTGTCTCCTCCATGAAGCCAAAGCTGTCTTGACTTAATTCTCCATTTCTGCTCTTCTTCTCTATTAACCTGGTACAACTGATAATATATATCACTTTCTAATGCTTTATCCTCTTGGGACAGTCCATTTTCCTCAATTTTCCTGTGAGTTTCTTTCAATTTATTCTTTAACTCATCTTTGACATTTTCTGGTTCTTTGTAATGTTGCTTCACCCATTCCTTCAGGGCGTGTTTTGTATTCTTTAGCTTGCATTCCCAAATGAATCCCGGAGATCCTTCTATATGATGATGCCAAGCTGTTTGAACAATCTGATCCACAATAGGATTGCTACGCCAAAGAGAATTATATTTAGAAGGCAATGGCCCCAATGGACAATGCGCTTCAAGAACAATGCTAATGTGGTACTGATCGGAAGCCGAATAAGGCAGAATATCAGCATGAGCAGTGGAAAACTCAGAGAGGAAAGAAGTGTTTACCAAAATTCTGTCAAGGCGCTCCAGAATGTTATCTCTGCCCAACCTGTGGTTGTTCCATGTGTACCTCCGATTTTTTGGAATGAGATCCACTAAATCGCACTCTTGCATGATATTTTCTAGCTTTGTTCTGTAAGGGTCATGAGTAAAAATGCCTCCTCTTTTTTCATTGGAGTGTAATATAAGATTTAGATCTCCCCCAAATATGATATTTCTATTGTCTTCCATTTGGATATCTTCCTGAAGTGTGGCCTAGCACTGATCTTTGTCTCTGAAATGGTTCGGAGCATAAATGTTATAAATGACTATTTGTTTATCCTCTGCTTATTTTTCTAGAGTGACTTTGATCCAATATGGGTTGACAATTTTGGATGTGCATTTCCAAGTGTTTTTGTTCCACATTGTGCTGATACCGCTAGAAGCTCCTCTTGCTTCACATATTTGTCCCTCGTAGTGCCTGAGTTGTTCTATAATTCTTGTCATCTCTTGTAGTTTTTGCTTTGTTTCCTGAATCATTACAATTCCTGGCTTCTCATGAGCTGTGAGATTTCAGGGCAGCAATTTTTGAGGGGTGCCCTAGTCCCCTACAGTTCCATGATATGACTTTCATCATTGAGTATTTGGGTTTCAGAGGGATGCTCGTCCCCCTTGCTCCTTATGTGTTATTTCATTGCTATTTTGCCCCAATATATAAGTTTCTATGTCTTTTTGAGCATTTTCATTCCTTTGCTGTTTACTTGATTTCCTACCAGGTCCTTTGTTTTAGATTCTTGATTGATTCCGTGTTCTTTTGAGGAGCTTCTAGTGGATCGGGGTGGGGGTGGGGCGAGGCAATGGGAGGGGGAGGATTGAGAAAGAGAAAGAAGGATGGGGGGGTCATTTTCAAGGGGGTTCAGGGGATCATTATCAGGGAGAGAGAGGGCACCAAAGGGATTTGAAGAGATCAGGGGGGAACCAGTGGATGGCCCCGAGGTGGGGAAGATGGGTGGACCAAGAGGAGAGGAGGGAGAAGGGACAACTGAGGAGGAGGCTTTGGGCGGAGCTGAGGGGGGATTAGGCTTGGGAGGGGCAGTATTGGAAGGAGCCTCTTCAGAGTTTGCTTTCATGCTAGACGCAGTCTTCTTTTTCTTTACAATTTCCCATTGTTCTTTTGATTGAGCAGGTTCAACATTAATAATTTTAGAACAACGATTGGCAAAATGGCCATATTCGTGGCATACCTTGCATTTAAAAGGAATTGGCTCGTAGTCCAGTTGCTGAATATGCGTCCAATCGTCCACTTTTAGTTTGATTGCTTCTGGAAGGCCCTTGCCTAGATCAACTTCAACGCATATCCGCGCACATCACTGCATATTGTCCTTGGGCTCACACCGATCAATGTGTTTTCCAACAGCATTGCCAATGGCTCGAACCGAATCATCTCCCCAGCAGTGGAGCGGGAGGTGCGGGAGACGAACCCAGACCGAAACAGCGTTAGGGACATCCAACTCAGGATCGAAGTCTGGAGTCCATTTGTTCAGGTACAGACCACGAGAGTCCATGAAGTACGACCCATTTCTGAAGATTAGATCCTTGTCTGCTCGAGATTCAAAGTGGAAAGTGTAATAGCCTTTTCCACAGAAACGAATGGAGATTTTTCCATTAACTTTGTCTGCAAAGTTTCTTAATATCCATCGTTGAACAGTTTTCAGGGAAGGCCATAGGCCGGTGAACTATCCGATGAGCCCCCGCTCAGCTAAAGAGAGAGCAACCATTCGTGGTATCGAGGGAGGAAGGATGACCTCTTGCAACCCATCCAGTTTCTTGACAAACTTGGACAGCGTAGGGCGAGCTCTCTGAGGCTGAAGAGATTTGATTAAGGTGGAAAACGCATCTGCAGCAAACAAGCACGCATCTGCATCGGTCTGATCAGGGCCCTCCGTGGCAGGGTTCAAAGAGGCCATGGAAGGCCAGAGGCCAGAGGCCTCGCGCTGCAAAGAGAGGACCAGCAGTCGGCTGCTAGGTCAGGGGAACGCATAGGAGGCGCGTGCGCGCAGTCGAAATATATGTTTATTTACCGTTATATAATATTAATA
>APFE030050381.1:98819-118772 GCA_000404065.3 Pinus taeda
AGTTTAGCGTAATTTCAATATTAATAATATTAATTAATAAATTAAATAAATTCGTAAATAAAATAAAAATAATAGTTTCTTATGTTTTATTGAGTTATAGGTTCAAATTTTATTTTGATAAAATAATGGGTATATGATAATAATATTCAACTTTATTTTATTCTAATAATTTAAATGAAAATATTACTTATTGATATTAATATTAATATAATGGTAAAATTTAATATATTAATTAAATATGATCATTAAAAATTTTATTCTTATGGTAATACATAATTAAAGATATATATTAATAAGACCTAAATAATTTAATATTAATAAATAAATAAATATTATAAATAAAATAATAATTAATTTACAGTTCTTGGGTTATATTCACCTTTATTTAATAAAATAATGAGTATATAATTAATTAATATTTACAATTTATAATCTATTTAATATTAAATAAAAATATATTTATTATTATATAAATTATATAAGGGTTAAATAAATATATATAATGAAAAATGACCATATTTAGTAATAACAATATTACCATTTTTATTCTGATATTTAAATAAATTAATACTTATTGATATTATATTACATTAACGGTAAATTTAATATATATTAATAAAAAATATGTATTTTCATATGGTTAAATATATTATTTCAAACAATAGTATAATTATTGAGATTTAATAATAATTAATATTAATTAATAAAAATTTAAATAAATATTAAATAAAATAAATAATTATTTTTAGGTTTTAGAGTTTTTAAAATTTGAACCTTCATAATATAAAATAATATGTATATAATAATAATTTATCATTATATTTATTTTAATATTAAATTAAAATTAATATTTATTAATATTATAAATTACATTGGTTAATTAATAATATTAACACTTAAAAATAATATAATTCAATTAATATTATATATATTATAATAATAATAAATAAAGAAATAAATAGAATAATTAAATAAGATTTAGGTCCCTCACCTTGGACCTGGTCATACCTAGCTGTTAGAGGTCCTGTTTAACAGTTTCTCAATCAAATTTAGCTGTTGGAATGGCCTGCTGTCCCTATTTAACTCATTACTCAGATCAGATCTCCAACTTGTCCTGATGATGAACCACACTGGTTGGTTCGAAACGCATCGAAAAATGATTTATTATGTGATTTTGTTGAAATTTTTCTCCAAACAAGATTAAAGTTTCATGTTATGAGGACATGGTAATGCATTAAGAGGCAGTGATGGTTACAATCCTTTAAGGATTTCATCCTTTGTGATTATGTACTATATGAGATCTTTTGCATCTAATGCGCATACACTAATTTTAGTCTGTAATTAGTTATATTGGCTGCTCTCAAAGTTTTTCGCCTGTCACTCTCCTCTTTCTCATTTTGCAGTGTAAATCTAGAATCATGTATTCAATAAAGATGTCTAAGAAATCTTGAAAGACAAAGGCTCCCCTTACGGTGGAAGAAGGACAAGGAAAATTGGTGTTAATCTTAGATACTACCTGTCAAGACTTTGGTAAGATCTCGTGGGAAAGCATATATGCTTTGCTTGAAACGGAAAATCCGAAGGAGATAAGAAGAAGAAGCAACAACTAATGGAACTGATGAATCAGAAAACACACTCAGTGATTTGGCAAGCTCTTTCCTCCATCGAATAGCGGCCCGTGCAAAGATTTTACCATATAATGATATGGTAATATGGGTAATCGGGAGCATTAACATAACGGACAGAGCTTTCTTCACAACTGATGGAAGGATGTTCGGATCCTTCAAACCTGAAGACGTCAAGAGAATGTATTACTTGCCGGATCCCCATCGACACTACAACAAATCAATCCTGGAAGCTTTCGCCAAGGAGAATTAGATTGAATGAGACCCTATCAAGCAATGGAGACACTTTCCTAACAAGCACAAACATGAATCGTCCGGTTTGTATTCTGTGGACTCCTTAGCATCTTCATATTGTTATGCTGCTGCTATGATGTGTAGACTCTTTGGAAGCCCCGATTCTGCTAGATTTTCTATTGAGATGGTTCCATTAATAGAAGCAACAATAAACTCCTTTGACATGGATTGGGAAACTATCCTATTGGATAAAATGGCTAGCCAAATACTGGATTATAGAAAGAATAGATTTGTCACTACGCAAGTTGTGCCCCATTCTATATGAGTGCTTACATAGCTAACAGAATCTGTTTTAATTCCGACTTTCCCATACTAGGTTGGAAATGGATTGTTCAGGATCCAACCCCCATTCATATTTACCATAAATACTTATGGAGGTCTGAATACAAGAATCATTTATATAAGATTTTCTATGGTTTCATTTTACCTGTCCATCAAGCTATCTTTAATAAACCTGCTCCTCGGCGGTCTAACGAGGCTAGCATTGATTTAACCTCAATCGGCAATTGGTTTGGGGAAGAGAGGTTCACCTATATTAGGGTTTTTGGAAACATTACAAATCCTCATGTACTTCCACTTTACATTCCAGATAAGCTATTAGCTAGGGAAGTAGCTTACCAGATAGTGGAAAAAGGGATGTCTAGAAATCTTAAAGACTCCAAGAAACAATTGTGGCCTCCCTTTCCTCTTTGCTGCAACACCTACTCATTGCATGATTTTAAACATGCCAAGAAAGAAGCAGACACGACAAAGGATCCGATTCTAGCTGTTATCCCTAAAAGACAATATGAGCCAAATAAGGTTACTTTCAATTTCACCCCTCAGATGAAAATTAATAAATTCTTGCATGAGAAAGATGAGTTTGATGACTTATTTGCTTCAACAGAGTTATTCTCAATAGTAAGTCATCTGGAAAAATTCAAATTGGGTGCTGAGAAAATGGACAAATTCATTGAATACAGAACATAGAGGTTACTTACAGTACCTCTGGATTTATTAAGTACTACACCAAGCATTCAGCAAGCAGAGCACAACAGAGACAAGGTTATAGAAAATACTTATGGAGAATTTGAAACAAGTGATAAGGCTAGTGAAAAACTAAACACTGATGTTCACATTGGTCCCATATTGATTAAAGAATGGGAGAAATTTGATCAATAGATCAAAAGTCAGAATGATCCTCAAAACATTATCACATTAGCGCCTCCCGGAACAAAATGACCCATTATTCCTGATATTGTGATTGAAGAGACACCTAGCAAAGACACAGCTAAAAAAAAGATAGAAATAATCCCTGAAAATCCTTCAAGAGAGATTAAATTGAACATTGAGGAAATTCCACCCTTGGATGTGTTTTACAACCCAAAACACAAGGTTGTAGTAAAGAGGCAGAGGAAAAAGAGGAAAATAGAGCAAATATCATCCACATCTCCTCAATCTGAATTTATGAATGTCATATGGAAAGATTCAGAGGTCAATCCTTCTGAGGATTTGACTAAGTTATCTCAATTTGCAGGGGCATACACAACTACTACAATTGATAAGGCAACTGAAGTTAATCAATTGATCAAAGAAAAGGATCAAAATATTAATCAGCTTGAAGAACAGTCGGTAGTAGAGCATCAAAAATTTATTGGCTTGAGGAACAATTAACAGTAGAGAAATAGAAGAATGAGAACTTAAAGAAAAATTAAACCTGGAAAAGAAGAAAATTGACTAGCAGGCCATTCAAAGACAACAACAGCCGTCTCAAGAGCTCGAGTAGCTTAAATTGACACATCAGCAAATCTAAAGAAGAGAAAATCACACAGTTACAACTCTCTATAAAACAATTCAAAGATTATCCCAAGGTTGAAGAGTTTAAGAAGGAAGCCTTAGAGGCAAATAAGGCTTTATCTCAACAGTTGAATCTACTCTGCCAAAAATATCTCTTATTGATCCATTATGCATCACAATGACATCACTAATTGGCAAGGCAGTTAATACCAGTTTAGAATTTTAAGATGCGGATGATAAAGTCACAAATTATCTCTCCTGGCAAAGCATAGAAGATGGAAGAGCTGCTAAATTACCTAAAATTGAAGAGTCTCATAAAGAGATATTGTTTTCAGAATGGGAAACACAGTTGATAAAATCATAAAGAGCTACCTCAAGGACCAGGGCTATAATGAATAATATTATTGAGCTGGTGAATGATAACTTATATGGTGCCAATTTAATTTCTAATTGTTCCCCAGGAAATATTCCAAAGGCGAAGTTTTAAAGAAGCAATGGAAGCAAGATTTGGACACCAAGGAGGAGCATCTAAACAGAGTACAAAGTCTTAACTGGGATGCGCATTAGTCCTTCGTGGTCAAGCCACACAGCCAACAGATGACTATCAAGTGCCTTTTTGATGCCATTGATCGCATGATGCCCGAGCTCTTAGATGCCACATACACAGGACAATTACACTCCAGGATGAGTCATCCTCCAGAAATCAAAAACATGCTCTTGATTTGTCGGTTGAAGATACAAGAGAAAAAATAGATGCGATGAACCTCTTCAAAGGTTATCACGATTCTATTTTTGAAATTCAAATCCCATATTTTGATGAGGGCGATTCCAAAAACTCTCAGCAATTTTTATGGACAGTTTGTTTTTAATTTTACTATAAAGACCCTTTCATGTCATTTTAGAAGGGGTCCTCAATTTGTGTAAAACTAGAATTGAGAAGTTTGCATTTCTGCACTTCTTAATTTATTTTTTATAAGCCGTGGATCGAGGTTCAGACTTGTTGTGAAAGAGCTTCATAAAGACTTGGATTTTTGTATCTTCTTGGAGTTTTCCGAATAAGAATATTGAACCAAATTTTTACTTGCATAACGAGACTCAAAAGCATATGGTACTTCTATCATTGTTCTTTTTGTCTTGTTTTATGGAATTAGCATTCCATTGATTTGTTATTGTTGATATATTCTCATGTTTCAAACAACTCTGTATTATTCACTTTTGAATGATCTAGAATTGTTATATTGTACACATATGTCAATGATAAATATTAGTATGTTATGCGATATGTTTTCACATTACTTTTTTTAGTTTCTTATTCAAAGTAATCATCATTTAAATGCATTTTTCTGTAGATAAGTGAATAATCTATATTATCATTTGTCTGCTAGGAATCATCAAGAATCACATTATTTTGAGATCACTCGGGTTATATAGATATATCTGTATATTTTAGAGCTTATAGATTAAACCACCTATCATCCTTTTATACATTTAAAACACCCATTCATCAAATCATACTTTATTGGGAAATTGGTCCCATAATATCCAGTCGGAGCCACCATACCAAACGGAGAAGGAGCTGCACTAAGGTCCGGATCGGTTGGTTATTCCCCAATGTTGGTGCTACGATTTTAGAGGTATCAACAAGTGGAAGGATATTACTCCTCAACATGTGGTCCAAAGACTACCATATGCCTTTCTTCCTCCGGGTTTAGATTGTCAAGTGTTTGGATTGAAGTGGAAGGAAATAGAAATTGAGAGACTTGGGCCTTGTAAGTGGGTTGTTTCAAAATCTCAAACAATGGGACTGGGATCTTGACCTTTTCAAGTTCTTTCAGGAGGTTAAAGAGTGACTTACCTTCTTTAATGACTTCAGGCTGACAGTTGTTTGGGTCGAAAAACTCTTCCTTTCTTGAGATAGTTGGGTCTATATGTCTCTTTCCCTTGTCAGGAGACTTAGGGGGTTCTTGGGTAGAATTACCTTCATTCTGGTCTAGTGTTCTTGATCTCTTTCTAGATGATTGTAGATCATACTTCTTGTGCAGCTGAGCCTGTATGAAGTCAACGAACTATTTGCAGTAATAATTGATCTCCTCATCATCCAGTGTGGCATGAAGCTCTTCGTCCTCTTCATATGTCCTGAGTTCTTATTCCTCATCGGAGAAAGAGGAGTACAAGTTTCTCTAAAAATTTCTTGCATCCTGTGATGGTTCCTCCAGATCGTCTTCTATGTACAATGGAGTATGAATATGATCTTGTTGCTCTTTCCTCTCCCTTTGCATTAATTGTAGGCGAGGCCTTCTGTATTATGGATTTTATCCCTGATTGGCAGCTGGGAAGTTCTGTCTCTCAAGGCTTTTATTCTCTAGCTCCATCCTTGTCAGTTCTTTGGATAAGTTCTTTATAAACTTATCCATTTCCTCTATCCCCTATTCTTGGAATCCTCTTCCACTTGAGGAAGGTGTCTCCTCCTTCCCCTTTGTCTTCTCTCCCAGATCAAATCTGCCTCTAGAATTTCCGGTCGAGGTATATTTCTCTTCTACCTCGAGAGCATTAGTTTGAATTTGATCTAAGGAAGGAGAACTCCTCTCTCTTAGTGCAAAAGCAAATTCTGAATCAAAAGACCCAATAAAGACTACTTTGGTAGTGACTTGTGAGGGTTTAATTCCAACAGGTAGATAGTTATATATTTTATTAAATCGTTTAATAAAATCGGAGATATCCTCACCATATTTCTTCTTAATAGCATTAAACTCTGTGAGGATGTATCCATGGTCTCTCTTCTCTCCCCACTTCTACAGAAAATAATTCTCCATCTCCTCCCAAGTGGTAATAGAATTGTTGGGCAAGGATTTGAACCACTTCCTAACTTCTCCGTCCAAGGATTGGACGAAAAGTCTCAGCACTACATCATGATTCTCTACATTCTTATTTTCTACAAAGGCACCGAATATCTCTATGTGTCTCCGTGCTGTGATGTCTGTCTCTTCATTATACCTGGGCAGGAGCTTGATATAGTCTAGTGGCATTACATTTAGGGGTTGAGGAAGATTTAAGGGGGCATACATGTTTAACAAGAATCCCGGGACAACCATTTGGATTAGAGGAGGAGGTGTTTCTTGAATTACTGGAGGAGCTTGAGGGATAAACAATGGTAATACATTAGACTGACAGTGGAATGAGGAACTATTTACACTGTGGGTGAGGTTGCTTTGGAGTGTGTCTTTTATTTCCTCAACTTCTTATGGAGATTATTCTTTCCGGGTTAGATAAGGAAGGAGTATTTTTCTATGAGGTATCTAAGTGAGTATGGGGTCTCTAATAAGCTAGAATGATTAGCTAGAATTTCAGACAGTGGGATCACCAAGGTATTTATCATAATATTAAAACAATGGAGTCACCGAGGTGAGAGATAATCAACCCACACTCCCCTTGCTCACCTTTAGAGGGAATGTAAAGATTTGTCGTACCTAGGGAAAAGTATTTCATAATTTTGTTCCCCAATAACTACGCCAGAAATATGTTGTCTCTTTTTCTATCACCTATAGCACAAGTGCTTCAGGAGATATAGAAAGGTTCCTAGAGATAGCCTCTAGGTTGATTGTAGACCAATGCCTAAGACATCTTAGATAGAGGAGTGTGTGGAATATTATCAATGAGGGTTTTCTACTGCACTCCAATTGTCATGTATTTTGGAAAGATAATAAAGGGGGGCTTGGTTCAATAGTATTTCATCAAGGTTACCTCAAGCAGATACATTGATCCAAATACAAGGTACGAATTGGGCCAATCTCAAAGAGGAATGTCTTGTTCTGGTGGCCGACACACAACAATGAGTAGTGTAATATTGAAGTTGTAGTAAAGGTGAAGAGGAGGAGAGAAAGGAAGGAAATATATGTATATTGCTATAAACAAGACATAATCCTAAGCAGTAATGTTCTGGTAAAAGGATGGAAATTAGAAGAGATGGAATGATAGGAATTGCGGAGTGTAAATTAAGGTTTCATGTTCTATAGCTCATGGATACACTTATCACTAATAAACATATGTAAATCTGTGCTCTTAAAGGTATATAAGTAAATCTTTAAATAACACAGGTACTATTACACTTAGCAACATACATATAACCATGAGAGAATGAGATCAACAACTTCATTACACAATTTCAGTAGAAAAGAAACATACATGAAATGAGATTTACAGAGGGGAAAACATATTGCTTACAACCATGATTGGAATCACTAAAGAGTTTCACTAATCCTCAAAATGCATCCAATATACCAGTTCATTACATTTAGCCATACATTGCTCAAGCCCCTCATCAATAGGAAATTAGAACCAAAGTGGAATCACAGAATTTGGACCACTGCGAGTACAGAATTCCAAAACCTTTATTAAGTGTTTCTTCCCCCTATTTATAAGGAGAGTGGGAACTCTGAATTAGTTAAAAAATATATATTAGCCTAGGGCCAGCTGTTCAATAGAATAGATGTCTCGGCATGCGATAGCTCTGTTGTCTAAAATTATTACCAAGGATTTGACTCCTTTCTTGAAAATACACAAAAATTACAAAATAAACAAAAATAAGCAAAACTGAAAGATGACTGAGGAAAATATCCTTTTGTCATTCTTGTGAAGGACCTTGATTAGGCCACTTCTCTACCATAATGTGTCCCTCTAGCTGCTTGGTCAGTCCCCGTCGCTTTCGCCTTAACATCCTTCTGTAATTCTTGTGAAGGCCCTTGATCAGGCCACATCTCTACCACAATGTGTCCCTCTAGCTGCTCGGTCGGTTCCTATCGCTTCGCCTTAACTACCTGACTTCACCACTCTCTGGAGTTGGTAGCGATCAATTGTGGTGGCTTGTCACTGAGCAGAAGTGGATATTGTCCTGACTGTCCTTCATTGTATCACTGAGTCAAGATCCATGTTAAGCCATTAAGTCTTCTTGAGTCCCCATATCTCCTTTAAATATGTCAGTTGTCAACCGATTACGTCTTTAAAGCCCTGTACCATGCTATAAGAATGTAACATGCCTCATAAAAAAACCACAGTGTAATATCAGGGATTATACCTGTAGCAATATTTACACGCAATAAGCTCTGTGAAATAATGAACTCTGATCCCTTTAGGCCCCTTTTTCGTTGAGCCCTTTAGCACTTCTTCATTATATGACCAGGTGCTTAGCGTTAAGGCGTTGGGGCCTTTAGACTCCTGTCCAGGGACTATTTTCCTTTGTAAATGGTTAGGCGCCCGTGGTCCTTTAAGTTGCTCTAGACCATGCGCTAGCATGAAATCGGAGTCCCCTTATCGGAAGATCACAATCAGAGGTTTCACTATGGTGTGATGCATTGTGTTGTTACTTCAGATCGCACCAGCAACACAAATGCTGCAGGAGAGACAGAAAACCCCCTAGAGACAACCTCTGGGTTGATTATAGACCAATGCCTAAGACATCTTAAGTAGAGGAGTGCATGGAAGATTATGACTGGGGTTTTTGTGCACTCTAATTGTCATGTAATAAAAATAAGAGGGGCTTGGTTCCATAGGCCTTCATTAAGGTAGACTCAAGCCAATAGATGGATCCAAATGTGGGGGTTATATCAGTGAAATCTCAAAGAGAAATGTATTCTTATGATGACTGACACACAACAATGAGACAACTTAATACTGAAGTTGTAGTGATGGTGGAAAGGAGGAGAGGAAGGAGGGAAATAGATGCATAGGTTTGTAAAAAAACAGAATCCTCAACAACCATGTTCCAACAGAAATATGTAAGAGGAAGGAGGTGAAATGGTAGAAACAATGGTATGATAATTGAAGTTTCATGCCAGATATAACATGGGTATCATTAGCACCAAATAGCATGAGTAAATATGGGCTCACACAGGTAATCTAGGTTAATCCAATAACACAAATAAATATGCAATTACTAAGGTATTGTATGCTATTGACTAACATAAGTAAGTCTGTAATATAACTCAGGTACTGCTCTCTATTTAGCAGCCTAGATAAATCCATAAATCAGGGAGAAACCAACTGCTTCTTTACACTATTTCAGAAATGGGAAAACACAAATGAAATGAGATTTACCAAGAGGAAACATGCTGCACATTGATCATGATTGGAATCACTATGGAAGTTTCATTAATACTTAGAGGGTCCAAATAACTAGTCCATTACATTTAGTACAACATCAGTCAAGTCCCCCATGGATAAGAAAATAGAACCAAAAGTGGCATCTCAGAATTCAGACCTTGTGGGTGAGAAATTCCAGAACCTTGAATAAGTGTTTCTTTCCCTTATTTATAAGAAGAGGGGGAGCTTGGATTACAGTTACAAAAATGTCTCAGCCAGAGCTCCATCTGTCCTACTAGACTTGCTGTCTTGGCCTATGTAAGGCATTGTTGCCCAAAACGATTATAATTGGGATTTGATCCCTTCTTGGAAATAAATGGAAATTTCAGAACTAAAAAGAAAACTGGAGGATGATGGAGGAAATGTACCTTCTTTTTCTCTTGTGAATGGCCTCTAGTCAAGCCACGTCTCTATCGTGCGTATCCCTCTACTGCTCTGTCGGTTTCCGTCCATTCTGCCTTAACTGCATGATTAGTTCTTTCTCTGAAGTTGGGTGGAGCCCCATATTGAATCATTAAGATCTCCTGACGCCCCCATATTGGTACACCATTGCACCATACTCTTATTCAATGCTGGAGTTGCCAACCCATCCATCTTTAAAAGCTATGTATCATGCTCCTGGTCTGCCTGGGTATGCGTTTACGATGTAACAAGAAATCCTTCGAGTGCAGGCCTTTATCATTGAAATATTAAAAATAGGTGCATTCTGATATCCTCTTAAGCCCCTTTCTACTATTTCCTTCATATGACCAAGGGCTGTGACCATGTGCTGAGTCCTCGGGCGCTAAGGCCTTTAGGATCCTGTCCACGGTCTTCTTTCCTTTGTTAAATGAAATCCCACACTTTGTCATTTTCAAAGGGTTGCCACTGTTATTTCCCCATGAACCCTGTTATCGCCAATCCACGGGATCGAGCCCACCTGGAGTATCGCAATCACATTGCGGGAGGGGATGGCCCTTTTACTTTATTTCTCAGTGTTGGCCGACTATTTGGAAATGAGGGCTTTATAGGCCAGATTGCATAATATATCACATCTGGGAGGATCCCTGCTTATCACAATCGCAAGCCTAAGAGGAACTTGGGCGGAAGAGAGACTTTGTTGTGTGCGATCGTTGATTGCCGATCTACAGGGGGTGATGTCATCACTGCCACGTGTCACCCTATGAGTGGTGACATGTGTCACCCAGAAATGCCCCCATAGGACCCCTAAAAATGCTGAATTTGAATGCCATGTGTCCTTTGTATTGCCACGTCATTTCTGTACTACCACATCATTGATGACGTCAACTCCCATGTCATACATATGAGAAAATGGGATTGCACACATGGCCCCTTGAAGGAGAGAGAAAAAGGCCTGCATGGCCTTGGTTTTTCTCCGAATTCCTTTGTTAAATGAAATCGGCCCCTCCTCGATGATTTAACACTATGTTGTAAATTGAAGAGATCACAAGGTTTTTAAAGTGGTATCCCCTTTACTCCGTCGATTTCCGATGTCGTGGGATTGTGGGATTCACTATGTTTGGGGCCCCTGACCTCCGATAAACCATACCGCCATGTGGAGGAGAGAGAAAGGGTCCACTTGTCCTAGTTTTTTCTTGCATTTCCTTTGTTAAGCATTTTTTGCAATCCCCCATGATTTAAAATTATATCGAAAATCGGTGATAACACAAGGTTTCAGGGTGTGCGAGACTGCGATGTTGCAGGATCGCGGGACTGCGATATAGTGATATTGAGCGATGCGGTATGCGATACCTGTGGGATGTAGGATGCGGGACTGCCCCTCGCCGGTATGTAATAAACAACTCCTCCTGGACCTGCCGATAACTGATTTATGATTTTGATTGGCTTATGGTCCTGTGATAGGTGATTTGCCTTTGTATTTGGTCCTTTCCTCCTTGCTTTCTAGCTTTCAAAAGGGTCCCTTCAACCTACTCTAACTTCTAATCCAAAAGTCCATTTTTGGACTTCCATATACTATTAGAAAGATTATTCTGAGCACTATGCAATGGAGTGGGAATGACTTGGCCTCTGATAGATCCTGTGGCTTGGGAAATGGCTTCAACCTTCATTGTTTTTCTGCACTCTGGGCAACTGATAACTTTATAAAGCAGTGAGTGACAACATTGGCTCCAACTGGGGACAGTGCCTTGCTGGCAAGGTGTTGAGAACATGCAAACCAGTATCCATCACCCTTGGGAATGGAGTCAGAAATATATGAAATTACATAAGATCTCCATGAACCTTTGTTTGCAGGGAGTCACTTCCTCCTCAAACTAGAATGTAGAAATAAAAATTCTAACCACTAGAAAATTAAATGCTCATTGAGTGAGCTTATTTATATACGGTCCTACTTATGCACAAGGCTCAATTCACCTAAGTGAGTTCAACCCTCCAATGGAGCCAGGCTAGCATTTGGGTGCTGCACCTGTTGGCCGGATAAATCGTTCTTGCAGACAAGACTGATCTCCCTAGTATCTAATGATATCTAGCAACAAAGAGAACAAGCAAACCTATTTCTCTCTAAACATGTTCCAATTCAATAATGAATACTATGAAGTGTAAAAGACCCTACCTCGGTCCAACGCTTGTTTGAGGCAGTTTTATCCCAACAACTTCAAGTAGTTCCCGTTCAATAACCTGCATACACAAACAAGCACACGTCAAAGCATACCTACGTATAACAAAACATGTTCATTATGAAGATCAAGGAGCTCATAAAACAAACCATTAGAGACAGTTCATTGAGAAAAATAAACTTGATTTTATTAACTTAATGAATAAAAGAACTTTACAACCTTTGCCTTGATGTTGCACAAGTCCTTTCCAGGGTCCAGCAGGGGTCTCCTCTACTTTGACAAGCCTCACTCACTTCCCAATGACATGAAAGGGTATGTTGATCTATCCTCTCACAAGCTCAAAAAGGAAGCCTAGTTTTCAACAACATTTACCCTCAAGAATCTTCAGCTTTCAACCTCCCCTACAACCAGCCCAATGCGTTGAATTTATAGTGCAAATGGAGGAAGTTGCAGGTCCACCATTGAAGGGATAAGTTCCTCCTTCAATGGGATAGGCACCTCATATCATGGAGTTAGCTCCCTTAGTTATGGAATGGATGAACGAAGGTGGAGCGGACTTGCCAGCGTAATATTCCTTCTAGAAGTGTCTAGAAGTGACCCAAGATAAGTTTTTAAGAATGAATTCATGCCTTTTTAACTTTTACAGGGGTTCACACCCATCACTCAATATACAAAGCGGTCAGGTTCGCAGGAAATATGACCATTAGGTGCGGCACCGCAGGCAATACTAGGAGAAAGTGCGAAACCAGGATTTGAGACATTTTTAAGGTCTTTCTCCCATTTTCAAGGCTTTACATGAAGAGTTGAGGTTTAAGACTTGCAAAAGAAGGATGTATGAGTATTGATGGACTCACACAAACTGTAGAAAGTCATGGTGACAATTTTTTGTGTAACAGATTTCCCCCTAAAGTGCGAAGTCTGTAGTAGATGAGGATGCTTTTTTGATCATCTAAGAAGAGTGAAGGACTTTATCATTTAAAGGATCTTCCTGTGGATACCCCGGTTGAACCTATAAAAACATTCAATGCAAAATATATATATGTGAACATATCATCGCTGAGGTAGGCATTCCCATACTCAGATCAAAATTGACTAAGAATTATCTAAAAATTGTTCTGTTACAGGAATGATTTTGTATTACATCACAAGTAGGAACACATGGACACAATATGGACACAACCATCTGTTTATGAATAGTCCTCTATAGAATGATAACAAAATTCCTCGCAGCTTGGATGGTGGAAAATAGATCCAGGGTCTTCATTTCTACTTTCCGAACCAATACGATTCTACCCATGTGAATGGATGTGTCGAAGTCTAACATGGGAGAAACCACTCGATCACTAGTCAATGATGTAAACTGTTAACAAGTGTGAGAAGAACCACCAGTAATGTCAACGACCCTCAAAGTACCCAGTACAATCCATGAGATGTGAATGAATGAGTCAATGTCGAACATGTCACGGAATCCGTTGATCGAAGGTCAATGATGTAACCTGTCGTCAAAGGCGAGAAACCTGCCATTGAGGCATGCAGATTCCAAGGTACTGACGATTTCTAGATCATCTTTCTAGATAATGAGTTGGAGTTGATAGAAAGCGATCCGTCATGGACAAGTCCATAACACGAAATCATAGATCAAGTCTGAAGAAATATATCTAGCAAGAACTAAATCAGGGATGGTCAATGATGGATGACAAATATTTTGCAGGTGAATGGTTTATTTGCACAGACCTCTTGAACACATAACGACACAACAGATGGTTTGGTGACAGTTGACTCAAAGTTAATACCCGGAAACCGGTTGAAGACTTTCAAAGTGGTTTGATTAACTGTTAGGTAAAGGATTTCCCAACCCAGGTGGATAAAAGTGTCGTGTTCAAGAGTGATGGAAAGTTTTTCAAACACAGAGTACAACAAACGGGTTCATTTTTCTCATTTTCCCCCACCATTTCTGGCAAGTACCTCTTTATTTTTGACAAGCTTGAGGAGGATAACATTTGCTTGGTTATAAGCTCATCCTTCGGATGAGTCCAACTTAGTTTAGATTCGAACCCTAGGAAGGACTGGTCCATTCCTGTTTGTAATTGAACAGGTCCTTTACTCTAAAATTTTAACGAGTCTAGTATAGGAGAAACTCGGTGTTTTTCAATTTTAGGGAGTCAGAAGAAAAACTTAAGAAAACTCCACGGTTGTCCTTTTTCATAAATTTGTGTCTCCCAAGCCCGAAAAAGTATAAAATAATACTTGAGAGAACCGCTTGATCATTACGACCAAGGAGTACTTTTCGTGTTTAGTGCCTTCAATCTGAAAAAGTAAAAAAGTGACTAAAAACACGTCGTTTTATTACCAATATCGAACTTGAAATGACAAAAGTCTGGCAATCTTTTCATGTTTGTACGGTCGGAAAAGAGTTGTAAAAGACCGTCTTTGTAATTCTATTTTAATGAGTATACAAAGAAACACTCGGCAATCTTTTCATTTTTTACGAGTCCGAAAAGAACTTAAAGAGGACTCCTATGTGTTTTTTGTTGAAAAAGATCAATTTCACCTGAAACCCCAATATTCTACACAAAAAATGCAAACATCACTCATATCTGTTTAAAAATAATAAAAATGTACCAAAATGACCTTTTCAAAGTAAAAAATAAATAAATTTTAATTTATTTATTCAAAAAATCTTATAAAAAGGGCTTTTACAAGTTCATTTTTACCGTTTACCTTTGGAGTAAAAAGTTAGAGCTTTTGGTAAAAAACTTCCCATGGAGATTGCGCAAAATCCGACCGTTGGAATTCAGAATCGTCTTCTCCAGGTAATCCACAATGCCCTTGACTTGCATTTCATCCGTTTCAAATTTCGTTTTAGGGTTTAGATTTTGATTTTTGGAGGAAATTTAGGGTAAAAAATTGCCCGCGGTGGTTGCGCAGGGGCGCCATGTGGCCCCTGCACACCCTGAATTTTCTGTACACAGAGAAAAGTCGAGGTGCCACACCTCGCCTTAAGGAGAAGTGCGCACCTACGCACTATCTCTAAAAGGCAGAGTGCGAACCCCGTGGAATGCGGATTTTCAACCCTAGGTTTTCCATTTTTGACCCATAGAAGTTTAGAATGAAATTTCTAATCCACCTATTTTGCATTGTAGGTACACAATATGCTTGTTTGGCGGGAAAGAGAGCATGAGGACGTTGATCAGGCTGCATTGCTCCATCCGCCTTCATTACAGGCATTGAGAGCGTGTGGGCTTTTCAAATTTTGGACCATACCTGGCATGAGGGCACAGGTAGACTTTTTGCAGTGGATGGTAAACAGATGGAGCATTCAGGACTAGTGCTTCATTATTGGTGGAAACCGGCTCGAAATCGAGTCGGATGACGTATATTTTTTGACTGTCTTGCCCAAGAGAGGCGAGCAATTATCTCTTTTCGGATCTAGCACAGGTGGCCAATCTGTCGCTAGTCTCCGACTAGAGTTCTGTAACAACCAGGATTCGGACAAACGGATAGATGTGAAAACCATCTCCTGTCCTGAACTGAAGGTCATTGCTTTTATTGTTACCAGACTCTGCGGGAGTGCAACATTGCATCTAGCTACAGGCTCCCATATGCGCATGGCAGTGGACTGCTTCCGAGGCACCATTTTCAACTGGTGCGATGCTGTATTGGCCAATGTGACGGACCAATTGACTAGGGCGAAGCAAGGGAAACTAAAGAACTTTGGTTTTGGTTACTTAGTTGTCAGATTTTCCCTAGAGAGGGTACCGATGCTGGTTCCACAACAGCTCACAGTTGAGGTTGGACTTCCCCGAGATCCTCGGGTTATGCGATGGGTCGCAGTTATGGCCCGTCATCCAGATGAGGGTTCTGAGATCATTCGATTCACCCCAGAGTACTTCCGTTGGTTAGAGAACCAAATTTTTATTATTCAGGATTTTCCATACGCTGGGATGGATTATCGTGGCGATCCCGACATGACTCTTCCACCAGGAGAGCAATGGGATGACAGAGGTAAAAATTGTTTTTCAACATTTTAATTTTATATCTATGTTTTTGTATTTTTAACAATCGTCCAAAAACTAATAATAAAAGTTTTTAAATGCAGATGTGGGTCCATGGCGACTAGCCGCTCTCCAGCCCTATGATCAGAGACAACCAGCTATTGCGACACCAGCCCCACAGGACCAGATAGCAGAGACTTTGGCTGAGTTGGAGAGCCATCTAGAGTGCTTGACTGCAGACATTCCAGAGACCAACATAGATGACATTCCACTTCGGCTTCAACGTTATGTGATTGGGGTCCCAGGACCTTTTAGGAGGTTCCTTTGTAGGGTAGCCCGAGCAGTAGTGTCTTATCGAGATCATCACCAGTGATAGGATGATCGCTTTGTAGACCCATTTTTGATATGACTTTTGATACTATTATTTTTGTCGATCATAAGGTGTTTTTCAACCTATGATCGAGGACGATGTATATTTTGACACACTCTTATGCTATACTATGCTATTACTATGGTTATCTTGTAAAACATGTTTATGAGATGTTTTTAAATTTACTGTTTGATTCAATGAAAATGTCTATTTAACATTCGAGAAGCAATTGCATCTGCTAATGTATTTAAATATCTTGGAATGTGTTGATATGCTATGTAATCAAATTCTCATTCCAAGAGATGAACTCTAAAAAATAATCGTAATAATACTGGATTTCTAATGGCATAAACTCGATTAAGCTGTAACACAACGAGTTCTGAATCTAAATTAACAATCAAACTTCGAATCCCAAAGGAGATGGATTCATATAATAATTCAATAACTGCACTATATTCTGCAATGTTGTTTGTTGTTTGACCGAGGCTTACCTGTGCATAGATACTAACTCGTCAGAGGGTGAATAGATAACCCAAGTTGCGGAAGAGATGTTTCACGTACTACGACAAGCGCCATCAGCGAAACTAATGTATGTTTGGAGAGGCGTCGACATCTGCAATATCAAGAGTAAAATCAAGATAAGCAGGACTAATAATGAAAAACACTCACTAAAGTAAAGCACGCAATTTTAATCTACAAACACACCAACGTAGAAAAAACTAATCTAATGAAATCTCCACGCTATCCGTTTAAGCATAATATCGCTTTAGATAAAGCCCATTCCTAGGTTTACCTAAAGATACACCGTCAAAATCTTCCAGCTCATAGGCCCCTTTTGCCAGCTTCCACTTGACAATATACGGACCATGCCACATGGGTACAAATTTTCCAGCCCCTAGCTTATCGTTTGCTTGATCGTAAAGTAAAACTAGGTCACCTTCCGAAAAATTGCAGGGTGTAACATTTAGATCATACTGAGCTTTGATGCATTTGGCATGAGTTTCGACAGCTAATGCAGCATTGCGTCGATTCTCATCTAATTGAGCTAAGTATAATAAACGTTTTTCCTCTTCGGAAGTGGCTGGTAATAATTGCACAACAATTTGTAATGATGGGATTTCGCATTCAATAGGCAATACTGCCTCTAAACCGTAAACCAATTGAAAGGGAGTAAAACCTGTTGATGTTTTGACTGAGGTTCGGTACGCCCAAAGCGCTGAAAATAACATGTTGTGCCAATTCAACCGATGAATCCCAATGATTCGGCGGATCATGGTGATGAGAACTTTATTGACTGCTTCAACCAGACCATTTTCTTGTGGGTAATATGGAGTGGAACTATCGTGACGCAGGCCAAGCTGATCTATAAGTTCGGCCATCATGATGTTTCGAAAATGACTCCATGGTCAGTTAATCGCTTGGGGGACACCAAACCTAGCAATTATATGATTGAAAACGAAAATCGCAGCAGTTTTGTCGTCTTCCAAAAATGTAGGCATCGCCTCGACCCACTTGGTAAAATAATCTACTGCAAGGATGATATACGCATGCCCCCCGGCCGAGTGAGGGTTACATGTAATAAAATCGATACCCCATTTTGTGAATGGACCAACGGCAATGATAGGGTGGAAAGGAGCAGGAGGAGCGCGCATCTTACGATAAAAAATTTGGCAATTGTGACATTTCTGGACGGCAGTAATACAATCTTTGAATAAGGACAGCCAGAAATAGCTAGTGCACAAAATCTTTTGGGTTGTGGCATACCCAGACATATGACTGCCACACGCTCTAGAGTGGCAATCATTAAGAACCTTCTCAGCCTCATCATGAGTAAGGCAGCGATGGAAAATGGAATCCAACCCACGACGATAAAGAGTATCTCCAATAATAGTGTAAGGTTGGGATTGGAATCGTATTTTCTGGCGTTGAGATCGTGAAGTATCGAGCCGAAAAGATTGGGTTTGGAGATAGACTATGATATCTCTGTACCATGGATCAAAGGTGCTGATAAGGAACAAGGATTCATCTGTAAGGGATTCTTCCGCCACATGTTCGGTATCGGCACGAGGGAAATCACACATTAGTTCCGCAAAAACCAAAGACTTCTTTGACTTGGCCTTCTCGAATTCCAAATCAAATTCTTGCAGGATGACAATCCATTTGGAATACTTGCCCCCTAGCAATTGTTTTGTCAAAATGTATTGCATAGGGTTACAGTCAGAAATGACAGTGGTTTTGCATAACAAAATGTAGTGACGAAAACGCTAAACAGCTTGGATTGCAGCTAAGGCCAGTTTCTCCACATGTGAATATTTTAACTCAGTTGGAGTGAGAGTCCGACTAAGATAATATATCACATGTTCACTTTCGAATTCATCCTGTTGAACTAAAACCATCCCAATAGTGTAATGGGAAGCAGCGAGGTACAAGAAGTAGTCCTGGTTGTAGTTGGGAGGATGCAATAATGGCGCATGGGTCAACACATGTTTTAGAGAACCAAAAGATTTGTCAGCGAGCTCGTCCCAAAAGAATGGAGTTTTTTGTTTCAACAACCGGGTGAAACCTTTTGTAATCTCGGCGTAGTTTGGAATGAAACGATGTAAAAAGTTTGATTTCCCTTGCAAACTCTGGAGTAGGTGAAGAGTCGAAGGAGGTGGTAATTTGACAATGGCTTCGACCTTCGAAGGATCGACACAAATGCCGACTTTCGATACAACAAATCCTAGTAATCGACCCGTTTCGATACAAAAAACACACTTGTGCGGATTAAGCCTAATCCAATAATGCCTACATCTCATGAAGATGGCTCGTAAGTAAGTGAGATGATCGGCTCTTCGTAATGAATGAGCCAGTAAATCATCGAGATAGGGTTGCACAATGTGCTTGATGTCATGAAACGCATAAGATATTGCCCTTTGAAAAGTTGCCCCAGCATTCTTCAGTCCAAAAGGTAATTTGCAATAAGCAAAGGTCCCCCATGGACAGATGAATGTCGTTTTTGGTTGATCTGCAGGTAGAATGTTAATTTGATTATAACCGGAAAATCCATCCATAAAGGAGAAAAATTCACTACCTGCACAATCATCGATAATTTGATCAATATAGGGCGTGGGATAATTGTCCTTGGGACAAGCACGATTAATATCCCTATAGTCGATGCATATTCTTATTGTCCCTTGTTT